>SNQJ01S0039685.1:0-24660 GCA_010110895.2 Picea sitchensis
AATCACTTCATTTATGTAGTGTTGTATGTTGATGACATGTTGTTGGTAGGAAATAACATGGATGTTATCAAGGAGGTGAAATTGCAACTATCCTCCAAATTTGACATGAAGGACCTCGGTGTTGCTAACTTCATTCTGGGAATGGATATTAAAAGAGATCATGCAAACAGGAAACTCTGATTGAATCAGAGAAAATATGTTGAGATGATATTGCAGAGGTTTAATATGCATGGAAGTAAACTGGTCAAGGTTCCTATTCCTATAGGTGTAAAGTTATCTGCAGATCGGTGTCCCAAGACACAACAATAAGAAGAGGACATGTCCCATGTTGCGTATGCCAGTGCAGTTGGCAATTTGATGTATGCAATGGTCTGTACTAGACTGTATATTGCACATGCAGTGGGAGTTTTGAGCAGGTATATGTCAAAACTAGGGAAGGATCATTGGACAATAGTAAAGAGGGTTTTTAGGTATCTTCGTGGCACTACCAGTTATGGATTGTGCTACCAAGGAAGACCAGGATTGGACATAGTGGTGGACATACATGGCTTTGTTGATGCAGACCAGGCTGAATATATGGATCGCAGAAGATCTACAAGTGGGTATGTGTTTAACCTATTTGGAGGATAAATTAGTTGGATGAGCAAAAGATAGGCTGTATTGGCACTCTCAACTACAGAAGCTGAATACATGGCATCCACTCATGAAAGCAAGGGAGAAGTATGGTTACAAAGATTGTGTTTAGGTTTTGGGTTGATACAACAAGCAGTGAGATTATATTGTGACAGTTAGAGTGAAATATTCCTAGCAAAGAACCCAACTTCTCATTCGAATAGAAAGCATATTGATGTTCAATATCACTTTGTGAGAGACATGGTTGAGGAAAAGAAGGCGTTGCTGGAAAAGGTTGACACTTTGAAGAATGTTGCAGATTCATTGCCAAAGTCTATGAGCACAGAAAATTTCTCCTGGTGTAGAGTAACAATGGGCATTGTTGCCCTGGATTGTTGACTATATAATCCCCTGGACCCTTGGATGCAAAGAAAACAACAAGTGGGAGAATGTTGGGTATATGTTATATTCTTTGCATGTGTGTGTGTGTGGGCGCATCAGATTCGACAACTACGTCTGACGATCCCTCTAGTATAGCTACTTGTGTCGTGTGTGCCGGGTGCTTTTCTAGGGGGGTCCCAGGGGGGGCAGGTATGCCCCCCCTGGTTACGCGCAACATTCGGGGATGCGCCCCCAAAAAATTTTGGGGGCAGTTTTTGCTATTTTTAGCGATTTTCTAAATTAATCCCGGATTAAGGGATTAGGGTTTTGGTATCTACAAAATACCTAAAAACATTGTATATATTGTATGGTGAATGGTGAAATTCGATATATGAATATAAGAAAGGTTTTCCCAGTTGAGGGTTTCTAGTATAAAATCTTTGTGTACTCTGTGTATGAGCCATTGATTAAATTCTATTTTTCTTAAGAATCTATATGCATTGCTTTACTTCACAGGTTTAAAACTCACACCTATAAGGTAGGAAATTGGGAGATAATGATTTATTTTATGAAATATTGTTCTTAAATCCTTATTAGTATTTAAGCCAGAAAGGGGATGAGGTTAATTTAATAATATCCTATTATATGACTTGAGTAATTATTGCCCTATCCCTGATTTTTCCTTAAGTCTATTTATATCTCTTAATTACTCTTTGTTGAGGGTTGGATGATGATGATGGTAATATGCCTATTTAGGTTGAGAATCTAAGGGAAGGAAATGAGTTGTTTTTCTAATTCTACTAGTGTGAACAAACAATTATTGATTAAGGGATTTTCCCCTTATGATCGTGGGTCATAATCACAACAGAGAAAGACCAAGTGAAAGTGATAATAATCTTCCCACAATGACAAGCACACAAAAACCAAAGAAAATAACTATTTTAATTATAAGGAGAAAGTATGGATAGAGAGGAGAAAAGAAGGTACATCTTGCTCTCCCCTTCGATATCGATCCCCACTCCAATTCGTTGAAGAAATCCTGATATTCTGCTGGAATCAACCTGTAAGACATATAAAAAACTAGGGCTATGATGAAAGTAGTTATACGATCATAAACATGTGGATGTTATATGTCAGATTCAAAGAAAACATAAAGATAAATTTATAGTGAAGACAAATCTGGGGGAAAACAAGCTCTTTTATTACCAACGAGTGGAAAAGGTAAGTTACAACCTTCTCCAGCCTTAGGCACCATCTTGAAGCCATATATCTGGGTTCCTCTGGGAATCCTCAAGAATCAACTAAATCGGTAAGGAATTCTCTCAATGAATTAAATAAGGATAAGGAGACACCCTATAATCACATAAAAGGAGAAATAAGATATAGAAAGGTAGTCTCCAGACTAAAGGGGATGTTGCTCAGAGAATATAGGGAAAGGAGGCTTGCTAGATACTAGAAGCATAAATTTTCACCAAGGGGCTTGTCCTCTTCTTATTTAACATTCCTCGGGCCTCAACCCATGGCCGAGGAAACACTACCGTGGAATAACACTTATATAATATGGATTTAAATGAAGTTAAATGACTTAACACAGAGTAAACAAATAATTACTGCTATCATACAAAATTAATGGAATTAACAATAATTCATAATTGCAGCGGAATACATGATACATTTCAAAGACACAGACATGCATCACATATAAATTAAGTACATAATTAATACTTATATTTTAACTAGAATAACACCACCAACTACATGAAGACCTTCCACAAACCTCCCAGCCTTAGACTGCATTTCTCATCACTCTCAGTAGTAGGTCACCCTCGAGCTAGGACTAAGCTCCACCGGGCAAGGGAATCCTAGGCTAGGCAAGGTCAACAGGAAGACACATAATTTATGAGGAAGGATTCTCTCCTAGGATCCACTCATGCCCACTGCTCACAAAATCTCATTCCTATCCTACCCTAGGAGTATACACCTTCACTGTCACACATGACAATCCTTCGACTACTAAACCTCCCTTGCCTTGGGCTTCAACAACAGGATGAACCATAATTATCCGAGCTTTGTGGCAGCTACAAGACCCCTTCCATGAATTCTCACTTCCTCCGCACACTCTCTCACTTGGAGAGAGTCTCTCATAGGCCAGACAACCTGCCTCTTCAACCATAACCACCTCCCTCACCTAGAGAGAGTCTTGCACACCTGCCTGGTAACCTGCTTCTTCAGCTCCGTTCCAGCACAAGGAGGACAACAATAAGGCTCAACAAGGAACAGACGAAGACAAAAAATCACCCTCATCCAAGGGACTACATGGCCACAACAACCCACAGTTATTACACACATGGCATAGACAATTATGGTATGCTCAGGTTTCACAGAAGACAACAACCAAAACAGTTAAGCACGAACTCAGATTTGTAGTGTGAATAAACTGGGTTCACAGGACACACAGGAGACATGGCTTAGTCCATGGGTTTTCCATTGTTTTTCAGGGTGCATGACAAGGAATCGACACAGATATCAAACACAGACTCAAACGGTTCAGACAGAGGATACCTCGGCTTCTTAGGAAAACATCCTAGGTTTGCCTCACGGTTTCAGGTTTCAGAGCTGCGTGAGGTATGTAGAGACCAGACGCATATGCAACACAATTTAGACAGCGGATGCAAGAATGGAGAATGAACCCCCATCACGGCTCAATTCTTGGGTTAAATTGCATGTGCCTGGGCCTACACATGTCACCCATGAAGCTGCATGCACTCCATCAAGTATGCATTCCCTTTTCCAGGAACTTGGGATAAAAATATACCTTTCACACCACTTTGGAATAATAATAAATTATTATTCAAGGACTTAAGCCCTCAATATTATCCCCTCTTCCATTCTTTAAACACCCTCTCCCTTACCTATCCTTGTGGAAGCTTGGTCCCCCATCACTCTTTCTTTGTGGTTGGTCGTCATGCAACAATGTTTATATTTTATTAATGATCTGCATAATTACATATACAAAAATCAGGCTCCTGGCCTTAAACACCTAGGCTCTTTGGCCTAAATAACACATAAGCCCACCAACTTATATACACTTGGCTCACCTGCTTATAAACATGATTACAATACATAATATAACTGGGGCACGTCCTTGGGGTATTACAATCCCCTCCCCTTATTTTTGCACTATACTTAGTGCAAGTTTTACACAACATCAACAAGATTTTCAAAATCTTCAAAAAGATGCCAGTATTCTGCCAGCATAGAATCCTCATGCTCCCATGTCACATCCTCAGGACCATACCAGGTCCACTGGACCTTTACAAGCCCTATGGATTGATTCCAGAGCTGTTTTCTTTTCTGGTCCAATATGCGCACATGATGCACTTGGAAGACACCTTCTTGCTCCACATGAATCACATTCCAATCAATAACATGATTAGCATCAAGTATATATTTCTTAAGCAATGAAATATGAAACACATTATGTACATTCATGGATGTAGGTAATGCAAGAATATATACAACTGGCCCAATCCTTTCTAGGATTTCAAATGGCCCACAAAATCTGGCTGCCAACTTCGAACAATTTCCCAGCCTCAGGGAACTTCTATTGAATTTCACTTTCAGGAAAACATGATCGCCCACTTTAAAATATCTGTGGGTTCTGTTTTTACCAACATAACTTTTCTTCCTGTCTTGGGCAACCTTTAAATTCTGCTTAATTTTCAGCATTTCTTCTTCCATTTCCTTAAGCAACTCTGTCCCAACCACTTCTCTATCAACTGGATTATCCTAGCTTACTGGAGTATTTCACTTTCTTCCATAAAGTGATTCAAATGGGCTCATCTTCAACGATGCTTGATACCCATTGTTGTAGGTGAATTCTACCAAGTGTAGGTAGTCTTCCCATTTACATGGTTTGTCCATCACATACATCCTTAGCGTGTCTTGTATTACTCTATTCACCCTCTCTGTCTCTCCATCAGAATCAGGATGATAAGCAATGCTGAAGTTAAGATTCGTTCTGAATCCTTTGAACAACCCCTTCCATAACTTTGAGGTAAATTTCGAGTCCCTGTCAAACACAATTGTCTTGGGAATACCGTGCAATCGTGTTATTTCCCTCATAAAAAATATCAGCAACATTAGCTGCCTTGTGAGTAGTCTTTAGTGGAATAAAATGGGCAACTTTTGTAAGCTTGTCCACCACCAACATGATTGAATCATGCTGCTTGCTATTTCTGGGAAATCTTGTGATGAAATCTATTTTCACCACTTCCCACTTCCACTCAGGAATGGGTAACGGCTGTAGCAACCCTGTTGGGTGTTTGTGCTAAGCTTTAACCTTCTGACACTCCATACATCTGGTGATGTATTCTGCAATTTATCTCTTCATACCTAGACAAAATTAATGGCTCCTGACTGTTGCCACAATTTTCTGATATCCAGGGTGCCCTGCATAAGGGACATTATGAATTTCATTCAAAATCATAAGTTTCAAGTCCTGGACATTAGGTACATAAATTATGTTCTTGTACATAAGTGTTCCGTCAGTTTCCAATTTATAATTCTCCACTTTCTGTGGAATTTTACCTTACTGTATCTTTGCTACCAAATCCCTGTACTGCAAATCTATATTTGTAGCCTCCAAAATTCTGCCTTTAATTTTAGTTCGGTACATGCTAATGGTTGTAGCATGCAATTCATGCACTCTCCTGCTGAGTGCATCAACCACTTTGTTTTCCTTTCCTTTGATATGCTTGATATCAAAGTCATACTCACAAAGAAATTCCCACCACCTACTCTGCCTAGCATTCAAGGTTGGATGATCAAAAAAATACTTCAAACCGTTATGGTCTATCCTCAGTTCGAACCTCCTTCCCATGGGGTAATGCCTCCATTTCTTTAGAGCATGTACTATTGCTGCCAACTCCAAATCATGAGTTGCATAGTTCCTTTCGTGCTCTTTCAACTTTCTGGATTCATAACAAGTTACGAATCCATTCTGACTAAGGACTCCTCCCAGTCCTTCTTTGCATGCATCCGTGCACACTACAAAGTCTTCATTTGGATATGCGATCCTTAGGATTGGAGCACTGGTTAACAACTGCTTCAATCGCTGGAAGCTTCTCTCACATTCCTCTGTCCACTGAAATTTATTCTCCTTCCTTTGCAAGGAAGTGACAAGGTGAGCTATCCTCGAGAACCCTGCGATAAAACTTCTGTAATAAACAGCTAGACCCATAAAGGATCCGACTTCTGTCACGTTCTTTGACACTAACCATTCTCGGATGGCCTCAATCTTTTCAGGATCTACAACTATCCCATCCTTTGAAATAATATTCCCCAAGTAATGGATCTGCTCCTGATAAAATGAGCACTTGCTCAACTTGACATACAGTTGGTGCTCTCTTAGCACTTGCAACACCATCCTCAGATGTTGTTCATTCTCTTCCTCCAACTTGGAATACACCATAATGTCATCCAGGAAGACTATGACAAGCTTTTCTAGATAGTCCCTGAATACACCATTCATCAGGCACATAAAAACAACGGGTGCATTCGATAGCCCAAACGACACCACTGTGAACTCGTAATGACCATACCTTTTTCTAAAGGTGGTCTTGCCAATGTCTTCATCCTTTATCCTTACTTGGTGATATCCTGACATGAGATCTATCTTTGAAAATATCTTTGCATCCTTCCACTGATCGAAGAGGTCATCCATCCTCGACAGAGGATATTTGTTCTTTACAGTTACTTTGTGTTTGAAATCGATACACAATCTCAGCGTCCTGTCCTTCATCTTCACGAACAAGACTGAGGCACCCCAAGGTGACACACTTGGGCATATATACCCCTTCTTCAGAATCTCTTCAAGCTGCAATTGTAGTTCTTTTAGCTCTGGTGTACTCATTCTGTAAGGATCTTTTGACACTGGAGTTGCTCCAGGAATCAAGTTTATAGAGAAGTCAATATCTCTTTTCAGAGGTAGTCCGGGTACCTCCTAAAATATATCCTCAAACTCCTTTAGTACCGCATGGTATTCGATATTTGACACCTTATCCTCAGGTTGTTTCTCCAAGTGGGCTACAAATAATTGACAACATTTCCTGAAGAACTTCAGCTGCATTACTGAGATTTCTATGACAACAACAACTCTAGGAATTCCTTGGACTATTTTCCGATTTCCTTCCTCATCCAGGAAAGTGAATGCCTTGTTACGATAGTCCAAGATGGCATGGTGTTGGTCCAACCAGTCCATACCAATTAGACATTCATAAGAACCTAAAGGTAGAATGTTCAATTCAGCCTTTGTGCTCAGTCCATTCATGTCCAGAAGACAAGACTTAACTAACTCGATGACTTTCCTCTTGGTTCCTGTTGCCAGCTGCACTAACCAAGAATTTTCATGTTTGCTTCTCAAAAATTTCAAACTTTCCACCACTCTAGGATCTATAAAATATGGATAGCCCCTAAATCAATTAAAATAGTAAATGGTTGGTTGTTAATCATACCTTCCACTTCAATCATGTGCGACTGATATTTTTCTTGCTTGTTGTCCAGGGCTTCGTAGATCCTGGGTATTCTACTGGCCATGTGCTCCACTGTTTCAGCCTGCTGAGCATTGTGGACAACTCTCATTTTGTCATTTCTGTGGGGGAAATATCTGTACCTATAGTTTCCTTTACAACCCCAACATTCCATAGGTAATGGTATTGACATTTTCCCACCCACTTCAACCTTCCTAGGCTCTCTAAAAAATGACTGTCCTTGAGGAATGTTCCTGAAAAAGGGTAGCTTAGCTCCCTTCTTCCTTTGATCCATCTTGAATTTCTTCTTGTCTTCCCAAGCCTTCCGGAAAGTAGGCTTCTCTCTTTCCTTCTCATATAAGCATTTTTCTCTTCTTATCGTTTCTTCCATAGTTTTTGGGTCATCATACTGAATCGTGTCCCCAATGGAAGGTGGCAATCCACTCATATACCTTTGAATCTTGACAGTCTCATCCTTGATTAATGGAACATACTTCAGTAATTCCAAAAACCTTCGTTCATACTCATGAATGGTCATGCTGCCCAACTTGAGTTCAAATAACTCTTTCATCTTTCTGTCATAATATCTCTGAGTCAAGTATTTCTTCTCGAAATACCTCTTGAATTCTTTCCAAGTGATATCTTTCTCTCTAATGTACTGCACCTGCACAAGTTGATCCCACCACATTGATGCTTTTCCTTTCAGTTGATACATCACAATTCTTCCTTCTGCATGAGAAGAATGATTCCTCAATTGGAAATATTTCCTCATGCCAAGAAACCATGTCTCGACATCTTCCTCCTTCTTGTGTTCTCCATCAAACATAGGAGGCTTAATATTGTTCATTTCGCCCTTCAGTTCATCCACTCTAGATCTCATGTGCTTTCTAGTAGGAGATGGTCTTGAACTACTGTGTGACCTCCTCTTGGAGAGACCTTGGGAGTGATGATGGTGTCTACCAACACTCCTTGATCTTCTTCCCTCAGATGTCTGGTGAATCCCTGTTTTTCTCGAGTCTCTCTTCTTGTAGAACTTATTTTCTATTATCTCCAGAATCTTCATCAACTTTAAGTTGAATTCTCCCCATTGTTTCTTATCTTTCATGAGATTTATACTATCTTCTCGGTGAGCTTGGGCATCTTTCTGCAATCTTTCAACGATTTTCATCATATTCCCTTCCTTATCTATCTCTTCTCCATTCCCATTGGAGTTCGACCCTTCAACTCCCAAATGAACATCCATCCCTTTAGCTTCATTCTCTGAATTGGAAGCATTTTGTGTCTCCTCCATTTCTTTGCACTTAGTGGAAACTCTATTGGGTTCTGGCACTCGTTAAACTTCTGCAAACACAATGTGAAGACAACCAAAATTTGTCAGGTCATCATTCCTTAACAAATCCCACAACATTCATAAACAAATTTGATTCAAGAAAATGTTCAGTTTTCATTCTTTGTGATTCTCGTTCAATCAAGAATCCCCACAGATTTCTTCTTTCGGAGCTCTGCTCTGCCAATTTTTCGGTCACTAGCCCCTTTCTCTCAGTCCCCAAGCCACGCGACCATGGGTCGTGACCAAGTGCTATATCAATAAGATATTTCTCTGGCCTTCGGCCTTTGGCATCAGAAGATTTTCAAAGCACCAAACAACGATCTCTCGAAGTTCCGAGTTACTGAAATCGCGAAGTAGAGTGGATCAACAGTCCACGTGTACCCAACATTCAACGGATAACACTTACTATGGAACCTCAGGTGTCTGAGTTCCAAGTCTTTGGGTCTTCGGGACTTCATAGAATCTCACATCTGCACATCCAAACTGTTAATCTCCAAACATTCCCAATCACCCTTGGTGATGTCATTACGTCACATCACTTAACATTTTCCAATTGTGGGGGCATGGAACAGTGGTTTGAAGTAACCCGTATTTCATCCTGCAATTCTTCTAACACTGACACGTAACCCCTTAGTGAAACTGTGGTTTGGATTGCGGGACTACCTTGGATAATTATCTTCCATGCAACTTGGGTCCCCGCAATATCTCCTGGCCGTTGATATTGATGTATCATGATCAATGCCACTATGGTTCCTCTGACATTTAACTACGTTATGTAACCTCGACCCCTCTAACCCTGCTCATACAGGATTCCACATGGCAGAATACTAGTGACTGACACATGGCCCATTCAGATGGGTGACACTTGTCACGTTCCAAATGCCATTTCAATCTTCCACGGGTTCTAAACCCACTAACATGTGGCACACATCCCATGTGTCCAGGTCACCTCCAGGTTTTGTCATCATGACTCACCACTTCGACTCTTTGGGATTCAGGAGTTTCAACTCCTTTATACTCGCTTTTGCCCGGAGCACTTTCTCCCAGAGTTCACGATCTACCGACATGTGTTCTCCTTCACGATCAATGACTATGAGTGACTTCGACACTTCGGGCTTCTAGAGTTTCAAACTCACAACACTTGCCTCCCCACGAAGTACTTCCACCCGAAGTACATGATCTCTTGACGTGTGTCCTTCACAATGGATGGTTGTGATCTACTTTGGGACTTCGGGAGATTGCCACACTCCGCACTTGAAATCCTCCGAAGTGACTTTCCTTTGCCTCCCTAGACAAGGATCTAACGGTCAGGCTCTTTTCCTATGATCAACGGTGCATATTTGGTTCAGACTTCGGAGCTTCAGGTTTCATCCTTTCTCTTACCTTTGCATTTAGTTTCACTAACGTCACGAAGTTCGAAGTGCTTGCAGGTTACCCTCTCTGCACTTTCCCCAGATATGACGATCGTAAAGGTTTTTCCTCTCCTTCCAAACAGATCCTACAGCTCCAACATCCCAAGTGTTGAGCTCTCTCTCTCTCTCTCTGTGGTCAAATACCACGCTGACTGTGGTTTTATTCTACCGCTACTCCTCCTGAGCTTCGTAACCCGACCAAGTAATCCCTTGGCACTCAGAAACATTCTAAGGTTCGAAATTGGTTCCTCCGAACACCATTTCCACTCGAAACCTTGGGTCCAAAAATCACTTATCTGGCCCATCCAGGCTCAACGTTGAAACCATGGGCTTTGATACCATATTGTAACGTTCCTCGGGCCTCAACCCATGGTCGAGGCAAGGCTACTGCAGAATAACACTTATAAAATATGCATTTAAATGAAGTTAAATGACTTAACACAGAGTAAACACATAATTACTTCTATCATACAGAATTAATGGACCAAGTTGGGACTAAGCTCCACCGGGCAAGGGAATCCTAGGATAGGAAAGGTCAATAGGAAGGCACACAATTTATGAGGAAGGATTCTCTCCCAAGAGCCACTCATGCCCACTGCTCAAAGACTCTCATTCCCTACATGCCTGTCCCACCCCAAGAGTATACACCTTCACTGTCACACAGGACAATCCTTTAGCTGCTAAGCCTCCCTTGCTTTGGGCTTCAACAACAGGCCGTACTAGAATTCTCTGAGCTCTGTGGCAGCTACAAGACCCCTTCCAGGAGTTCTCACTTCCCCTATGCACTCTCTCACCTGGAGAGAGTCGCTCATAGGCCTGACAACCTGCCTCTTCAACCACAACCACCTCCCTCACCTGGAGAGAGTGTTGCACCCAGGCCTGACAACCTGTTTCTTCAGCTCCATTCCATCACAAGGAGGACAACATTAAGGCTCAGCAAGGAATATATGAAGACATCGAATCAGCCTCAACCAAGGGACTGCGTGGCCACAATAGTCCACAGTTATAACACACACAACATAGAAAATTACAATATGGCCAGGTTTCACAGAAGACAACAACCAAAACAGTTAAGCATGAACTCATATTTGCAGTGTGGATAAACTGGGTTCATAGGACACACATGAGACAAGGCTCAATCCAGAGGTTTTCCATTGGTTTTTTAGGGTGTGTGACAAGGAATCAACACAGAGATCGAACATAGACTCAAACGGTTCAGACAGAGGATGCCTCGGCTTCTCAGGAAACATCCTAGGTTGGCCTCATGGTTTTGGGTTTCAGAGCTGTATGAGGTATGCAGAGATCAGACACATAGGAAACACAGTTCAAATAGTGGATGCAATAATGGAGAATGAACCCCCATCAAGACTCAATTCTTTGGTTAAATTGCATGTGCCTGGGCTGAAAGATGTCGCCCATGAAGCTGCATGCACTCCATCAAGTATGCGTTCCCTTTTCCAGGAACTTAGGATAAAAATATACATTTCACACCACTTTGGAATAATAATTGATTATTATTCAAGGACTTAAGCCCTCAAGCTTAGCCCCTCTTCCAACCTTTCAACCCCCTCTTCCTTACCTAGCCTTGTGGAAGATTAGTCTCCCATCACTCTTTCTTAGTGGTTGGTCGACACGCAACGATGTTTATATTTTATTAATGATTTGCATAATTACATATACAAAAATCAGGCTCTTGGCCTTTAACACCTAGGCTCTCTGGCCTAAATAACACATAAGCCCACCAGCTTATATACACTTGGCTCACCAACCTATAAACATGATTACAATACATAATACAACTAGGGCACATCCTTGGGGTATTACATCTTAGCTTCCCATGGTTGTTTTATGTCTTCCCAAAGAGGTTTGGGGAGTTGAATTCCGTTGTTTATGGGAAAGGGTCATTGGGAAATGAGCCCAACCGAAAAACACACCCGAAAACACAAAACTATTTTATTTTTCACCAAAAATGAGGGCATCCATGGGTTGCAATGCAGAAAGGCACGGATGTCCACGTGTTGCACTAGGGAAAATTGTGGATATGCTCTTAAAGTATGCTTTTTAAATGATTCTTGAGATAATTTTTTAGGGAAAAGTATAGAAAGCATTGGGAAAGGGTTAGGCCATGGAACAAAAGCATAGGTGTGGATTTTTCTACTATAACAGATGCCCCCTAATGTGAGTTCAGAAGGGAAAAATGATGGTCGAAATACATTATGAACTATGAGAGGCAAGGATGCATTGAAGTATCCATAGAGTTTCTCGAACAAATGATCTAAAAATCAATAACCATCAACAAAGATCGAGAAAGAGTTTTGTTTCCCAAGTCGGGCATACCCATGCTCAGGAGTGATAAAGAATAGCCTCCAAAGAAAATACACTGTGGATCCATGGTACATATGAATGTATGACTAATGTCCATGACCACGAACAATACACAATGTATCCATGCGATAAATATAAAGTAGCAAGCATGGCCTCGAAAAATACACAGTGGATCCATGTTAAAGAAGATCATAGCCATGAAGAGATACAAAGTGGAGCTATGTCTCAAGATCAAGAACATAGGATATATAGAACCAAGAGAATGAACAAATTGATCCTCTGCACGTACCAAAGTCTATGAGGTGGAACCATATGAGTCATGAATGAGCAAAAAAGAGGTGGTGCTCATACTTCACCTGAAGTCTTCACAACGATCCGTCATGGTACAAGTCTACTCTATGTGAATAGATGAGCCGAATTCAAACAAAGTGAGACATCGTTTGATTATCGATCATTGATGTATATCGTTAACAAAAGCAAGACAACCCACTGATAATGATTATGGGAGTCAAGGTATCGTGGTACTATCTAACAAGTGTGAATAAATGAGTTGGCGTTGAACACCTGGTAGAATATATCGAGCATGGGACATTGATGTATTCCCACTATCAATAGAGAGGGAACCTGCCACTGATGGCTGCAAGCCCGAAGGTAATAAACATATCTCTAGATCCCTCTCCTAGAGCAAGATGTGTCAAAGTAGATGGGAGGGAACCCACTAGAGGAAAGTTATTAAGGCATCCTCCATCATTCAACATGAGGGGTGGTGGAAGGCTAGAGATTTGGAAGAGATCGGTCGAAGAGACTGATAGTTGTGATGATGAGACTTGACTTGGGAAGACTGACTTGCAAGGTCAAAGGCTAATTGTAGAATGGTTGACAGAGGTTGCAAATTTTCCCTCGAACATCAACATGACACATTACACATGGCACAGGATGCCCAGCTGTCTCGGTTTCCTGTTTAGGCGAGACATCTGGCATTGTAAACAGTCATTGTAACTTGGAAATGTTAATATAACAGGTCCTATCCTTTTTTACTTAAAAAAAAAAGAATATGTGTTTTGTTTTTGGAAGTTAAAGATTTAAATTTAGAGGGGGTAAGGATATATATATCTTTGTAGAATTTAGTAGTTAAATCACTATAAAAAAGAGGTCTCTTGTCCCACAAATTAAGGGTTTCATACACCAATTTGGTGTTTCGCTTAACAATGAACTTAAAAATAAAATTTACACACATATATATATAAGAGATTGGTGAAAATGTAATCTTCAAATTTTAACAAAAACTTTTTCTTTTTAAATTTATAATTTTATACTAATAAAAATTTACATTTTTACAAAACATCAACAAATTATTTTAGGTGACTAAGTTTTATTTATACATGATAACATTATTATGTATCAAATTCTTAAGATTGTGTACTTAAATGAATACTCTTAAATATTGTAAACATTTTAATATTTTGAAAAAAACAATTAACAAAATATTAAAAATACTAATTTAATGGAACAAAATAAATATAACCATATTAAAAAAATACCTTTTATACTTTCTTTGAATATTAAGAAGGGACGCTTTACTTTACCTTTTATATTTTCTTTGGTGATTGAGAGAAGATGTTTTTGCTTTTTGTTTTTATATTTTTTTAAAGCACGAAGATTTATTTGTATTAAAAAAAGTACATTTAAGATTTTCTTTGAATATTGAGAGGGGATGCTTCACTTTTTTTTTTATATTTTCTTTGGTGATTGAGAGGAGATGTTTTTGCCTATTGTTTTATATTTTTTAAAACATGAAAACATCTTTGTATTAAAGAAATGATCTTTATATTTTCTTTGAATATTGAGAGGGATGCTTCACATTTTTTTCTCCACAAGAAATCTTTTATATATTTTTTTGGTGAACCTTTTATATTGAAAATAGATGTTTTTACTTTTTGTTTTTATATAGAGTTTGATAAAAAATGATCTATCTTCGAAACCAGTGTTAAAGTAGATTTTTTTGGCTCCTTACCATCATGCGAAAAATCACTTTATTACCATCATGTGAAAAATCGCTTTATTGAAGGAGTTGGAGTGGGTAAAACAATACTCATTATGGATTTGATCAACAACATTATTAAGGCTTATGGAGATGTAAATGTATTTGGAGTAGGAAAGCATACTCGTGAAGAGAATGATTTTTATATAAAAATGAAAGAATGATAAACAAAACATTTTAGAATTAAAAGTGGCTCAGGTCTATGTTCATATTCATGAATCATCAAAACTCAAGAATTCATATGAGAGTTGGTTTAACTGCTCTAACCATTATCGAATATTTCCAAGATGTCAATGAACAAGTCGTACTGTCATTTATTGTTAACATCTTCCACTTTGTCCAAGCAAAATTAATAGTTTCCTCCCTATTAGGTAGAATGCATTATGCAATGGGTTATAAACCAACTTTGACCATGGAAATGGGTTCTTTGCTTATTTAAACATCATGAACTCTGACCATGGAAATGGGTTCTTTACTTTTTTTTTTTTTCATTATGTTTCATAGGATTATTTTGATCTTTAAAAAAATATGATTATTTTGATGTTTAAAAAATAATAATAAAAATAGATAAAATACAAGTAATAAGCTTCAATGATTAGATGAAAGATGTCCACTTGATCAAACGCATATATGTTGGAATGTAATAAGAGGTTTTTAGTTTATATATTAGCATTTCCCAAAGTGCATGGTCCATTGTCCTAATATTGAAGCCATGTTTTATGTGGTCCAACTTCTAATAACTAATTAGATTGTATCTTTAATATTGAAACCATATTTTATGTGGTCCAATTTCTATTAATTAATTAGATTGTATCTTTTAAATCACAAACCTTCTTTAAAATGTTTATAATGTGTAGGGTAATTATTCTTATATTCACTTATGTATATGTTAACATAACTTATTCACTTTAGAAATATTATTTTATTAGTTTATTTTTACAAATTTTTATTATTATTATATAATTTTGGAACTTATAAGTTGTCTAACTGATCAAATTTATCATATTTATGTAAACACCATAAGTTGCAGGTTGGATTCCACAAAAGTTCGAGGCTTTGTCAATAAAGGTTTCAAGGCCATTACAACAATATATCATTAAGAGTTTAATATATCACTAGTGGAATTGAACCTAGGTGGGGAGGATAACAATCATTCCTCCCAACCACCCAAGCTAAACCCCATTGACACCAAGACAAGGATATATGAACACTCTCGTAGTTATTGAACCGACTAGGACAAGCAATTTACATGTATAAATATAGAAGATTGGAAACTAAGAGATGTCATTAATAATTATGTATGTTAGATATATTTTTATTGATCATGTTTTAATGGTATAAAAGAATCATAGTGTTATTATAATAGTGTAACAAATTCCATTGAGATAAGTATTATGAATAACACTGTTTAAGAGGCTTATTTTTCCATGATACTAGAAGTTTTTCCCACTATAAATGTATAGTATTACTTCTTAGGATGGTTTACCTTTGTTTTAATGAATAAGAGATTTCCGATTGATATGTTATGTTATTGTTATTTTTTGATAGTTGTTTTGGTCCAATAAATGAACGTTAGATTAGAAAACACATATGTTGTGAACATTGTGAATTTTTAGTAGCTAACATTAAGGGAATTTCGTCAAATTCATTATCCTCAACACAAATAAGGGAATCACACCACTAGACATTGGGATAGATTGTTATAATGGGTGAACTTCAATATGGTTCTAGGGGGAAGTCCCATTACAAGGACACAATTATAGGGCTTTCACCACACACACAAAAAAGTTTGGGAAAAATTATGCCAAGCAAAAGTGTGACCCATAGTCAAGAAAGTAAATGGTCATAGCATAATAACAACATACAACACCATTAATAATCTAATCATATGAAGAATCAAGATGATCATTGAAATGAAACTCAATAGTTTGAAAAAGTAGAATCTTCTATCATGCAATCAAAACACTCACATTGTAGAACTAGACAAAGGGCAAAGATAACATAATTGTTAACAAAGATCTCGATCAAGTAAATTTGACACATCAAAGGACCCATTGCTCGATGGATCAACAAATGGTTATAATCATATATTCATACTACAATAATTATGGAAACCATCCAATGGTGTGAACCCAACAAAGAAATGATCCATACTTAAAGGAACATTGAGGGAAACAACATTATCATCATATCATAAGTGTGAAAAATAGAAAAAATTAAGTACATGGGAGGATGTGGAACTGTAAAATTCATTGATGTGTATGCTCATTTAGAAGAATAACCCTTTCCATTTTCATATTTAAGAAAAATAAAATAGATGAAAGGATAAAGTGTGGTCCATTATGATGCTAGACTCAAAGACTTATCAAACAACTTGGGTATGATGTATCTGAAGCACAAAAGATATATTGGTTCATAAAAAGACTCATAAATACCATCATAACACTTGTAAGGACAAATAACCCAAATGGAAGGAGAATTAATTAAAATAAAAATACATAAAAAAGGAAAAAGGAGGAAAATGACCATAGGATAAAAAATCTAGGACAATCTAAAAGATAAAAAAAAAAAAGCATGAATCAAAGGAAAAACAAGATTTAAAAACTAGGCCATAACCAAGAAGAGGAAAAGGAACCAAGGAAGTTGAACAAATTCAATTTTTTGTAGAATTGGTAATATATGAGACTATTATTAGAATAATTGTCTTGATAACCCAGGGGATCAACAAGGATATTTTAGCCCAGGATACCCATGAGGAGGCAACATAAGATCATTTAGGAATCAAGGATTCAAACTACAACATAACTAAAATAAATTTAGAACCTAGGTAAAGAATAATAACAATCTTAATGTGGCCAACAGGGGTGTATACCTATTGGCAAGTGTCGTGTAAATGGAAGGAAATATGTAAAAAGAGGTCCCAAGGTTGATTCTCACCCCGATTTATCTGAAGGACGTGCTTGTGGGCGGCGTAATTTCTCGCTAGGGGTTATAAGGCATCCGACAGGATTCAAACCCATGTCACACGAGTACGA
This sequence comes from Picea sitchensis, assembly GCA_010110895.2. Taxonomy (NCBI): domain Eukaryota; kingdom Viridiplantae; phylum Streptophyta; class Pinopsida; order Pinales; family Pinaceae; genus Picea; species Picea sitchensis. Next base: position 17,667 of record SNQJ01S0039685.1, read on the forward strand.
TACTACCGTTGTTACCGATTCCCCTAGTTACAAAAAAATAAAATAAAATAACAATCTTAATGTGAAAACCCTACTAGGAGGAATACTATCATGTAAATTTTATGTCAGTGGCATGTGGGGTCATACAACAAACAAATGCATGTACAACATACTAGGAGTGATTTTTTTCTCAAAGTGTCATCTAAGTAACCATGATAGTAGCCACTATTCAATACTACTAAAGGAACTCAAGGAAAATAATTGCAAAATGATGTAGATAGAAAGAGAACCATATCCCCGAATGGGGTGTCACGTTGACATGCCGCCACATCACTTGATTTTCAACTCTCCGAGTTCGATGAACGTCGATGCCCATTTATTTTTGCTCAGATTGTTCTTACAACCCGTATCTCACTGGAACTTGCCGATGGATCTCTCTCGTGTGCGAGCATTGGAATGCATATCCACTCAGTACAGATCATTAATGGTGGGTGACTATGTTTTGAGCATCCTTCTAGGAATTTATCTCCACACTTCATGTCCATGTTGGTCCATCCCATCTCTAGCACCCTGCTTCCTTCTTTCTGGTGTCTTTTTCCTGGTTTGTTGTTGCCTCCTTTCTCTGCTCGGCTCTCATTCTCCATACCTCATGCTAGGTTCATGCATAGAGAATGAGGCAAGTCAAACTGGGATAATAGTCATTTTCCTCGCCTCTGTGGTCGTTGTTGCAACATTTCTAGAGCATCTGGTTTCGGTTACAAGTTCTCTTGCCACATAGGCACAGAGCATAATTCTTCTCCTCCGGTCATAATTGCTGAAGAAATCAACCTCATGTCAATGCCATCCACATCCTATGATAGACCCATGCCCAATCATGGAACTGATAATGTTTCTAATCCCTAGATGAAGACTCCTATTACTCTTGGGTTTACGTACATTCAACACAACCTTCTTTTGGAGCTATGCAGGGACAATGATGAACATAGGTTTCGACAAGAATTGATGGGGTAAAATTTGGACTAGCTCCTGGATTCAAGCCTAGAAGACTTGAAACAAAGGTGGAGTTCAACGAATCTACTTCAGTCATTCATGACTCCAAAATGGACTAAGTCATCCATACATGCTTTTCCTAGTAGTTCTCATAGAAAATAATCTTCATGAACTGTTCTGTTTTGATTCTCGCAGTTTCAGTATGGATAATACGATCATAGGGACATCTTCTTTGGTATGCTCATAGTTTTTTCTATATCCACTACAACTTAAATTGCATAATAGTGTCTTCCTATAGTCATTATGGACAAGTTTTTTGGAACTTTAACACCTGGTGGTGGGGTTGGTTTCCTCTATTTGCACCATCAACACCAGTGTCATGGATTATGCTATAATTTTGTCTTTGAAAGGTAATACAAAATTCTAGCTTACAAAAAAAAGAAGAGAACCATAATTAAAGGAATCTTTGATTGCAACCAGAGCAATACCCAAAGAATACAATAAGATGCAGTGTGGTGAAGAGGAACAACAACATGGGGATGATATGGACTTTGAACTCCAAAATAAAATCTATGAAGAATCTATAGTTTCTATAATACCCCAATTTCGATTCCTCTGATTAATAATCTATTTTTGTTAACTTGAATAAATGATCTGGATTATTTTGAGAACGACATGAAGACAAAAATATAACCGATATATAACAAGGAAATACACAAAGATAATGCAGAGAACACATAAATATAGTGAAAACCAACTTATATTAATGAACAAGAGAGAAAAACAATGTAGAACATAAACTGGTAGAATGGGGTAGCCTATCTCTGAAAAGAAAGAGATGTTGGCTACGCTTCATTCACAATAAGCTTTACATCACACTCCATTGCATGCTTAAAGGGTCTCCTTCACCTCAATTATATATGAAAGAGTGAGAGGAGAACAATTCCCATGATGAATGTGGGATAAATTGGACTAAGTTTATAAAATGTCATAGGCATGTAAAACACTAGGACTTCCCGGGAGATCACCCATCCCAATACTACTCTAGCTCGAGTGCGCTTAACTATGGAGTTTTAATGGGATCGATGCATTAACGCTATGTTGTAGGCATGTACATAAGACCACTAGGAAATCATTACATGATGTCTGTAATGCCATCTTCATTTGTTAATTATAGACATCAAATGAAGTGGCCACATTGGCTAGGGCCATGGATGTTTCCCCATAGGTTTTTACCACATAAAAACATCGGTGTTTTGATCTTTGATCCGATTGTGTGAGTGGTTATTGAAGGTGTTCATCCTATTTTTTAATACCTGTGTTGTCGAAAACTGATGTCTGTAGTCAGTCAGTAAAGTATTCTTTAAAGGATAAGTTCTGAGTGTTTCTTTGTAAATTATATTTCGATGTGTATTTATTTGTTTTGTTGAGTTCTAACGTGCTTTTTTGTTCTTAATGTTTTTCATGGAATGAGAAACATTTATTTTATAGATATACATTGTTCTTGATTTTTGCATGTGTTTGTATCATTCTTCTTTAATTGGTATTAGAATTTTCAAATCCATAAAGAACAAGAATTTTGAAGTACCCAGGAAAGGGGTATGTTCCAGATTGGTATCAGAGATATGGTTGCAACACTTGGTTTGATGAATGTTCTATAATGTAATTTATTTAGCAGGGGACAAGCCTAAGGGTTCTTAGTTGGAAGAAGAACATTTCTTGAAAATATGCAATTTTGAGAATTTTGGAAAAACTGAGATTTTTTTCATACATGGTGACATGGAGGACATGTGTTAGGTGACGTGGAAGTGGTGACATGGAATGACACAATGAAAATTCCACTGTGACAGGCCACGATGGAAGTTACATGGTTACGGGAAAAAGGTGGGAGGGCCATGGTTGTAGGTCCATGGTGGCGATCCATGGTGGTAGACCACAATGACGGGCCATGGTGGCGAACTCCAATACCATAAGCGATATTAGAGAATTTGTAGGTGGTTTTGAAAAGTTTTAAAATGATCCAATATGAATGTGAGGGGAACACATGCAAAGGGTGTTGTTGAGACCTAAGTCTACACCCCTACCTCTCCTCTCTCATTTCCCTATACCTTCATCAAATTCATTCCTCTTCTGGTTGGTGAAGTTAGTTTCCCATTACTAAATGACTCAGTTTTTATCATTATCTTTCTTGATTGATTCTTTGCACCAATTATTTTTCTTTCCTTGAAGGATAATTACATGTCATGGTCTGGGTTCAAAATACTTGTCATCAGTTTTACCATTGATTGAGCGTGCAACAGGTCAACCAAGTACTTTATATGCATAAGAAACATCCAAAAAGAAAGACACAACAATCCATTTAAGGCTTAGCTTTTAAAAGACATATTTAAATTATTGACGATCGAGATACGATAGTCAATTAAGATTGATGACTCTTATGCATTCATAGTTTCGAAACCACGGAAGGCTTAACCACAAAGCATATGAAGTTTCACTATGGAACATTGTCACTCTGGTAGATTTCAATCCAGAGCAAGCGCAAATCTCCAAAGTGTCAGAGCTCTGAAGTGTCAGAGCTTCGAAGTGTCGGATCCCCAAAGTGTTGGAGCCTCGAATTGTCAAAGTGGATCCTCACTACCACATCACTTTGCAAGTTCGGTTATCCGATATATTTCAATCCAGAAAAAGTGCAAACCTCCGAAGTGTTGGAGCCCTGAACTACCATGTCACTCCGAGAGATTGTCACTTTGGAAGATTTCAATCAACAGAAAACACAGTTTCCCAAAGTGTCGGATCCTCGAAGTGCCAGAGCCCCGAACTTCCATGTCACTCCAGGAGATCGTCCTCTGGGAGATATTCACACTCTATAGTGAAAATCTCCTAAACATCAAAGCGTCGAAGTGTTGAAGCGTCAGAGCCTCTTTCTCATAAGGTCTTCTTCAGCTGACATGTCATATGCCACCTGTCGATTGATTCTAGATGACACGTGGCACTCATTTCAGGAACCTATTGGTTACGTCATTTGTATTATTTCAGGTGACACATTTCACTCTTATTTTTATGTCACGTCATTGACTATGACATCATGCAACCATGCCACTCCAGGAGATTGTCCTCCGGGATATTCTCAAACTCTACAGTAAAAATCTCCAGAACGCTGAAGAGCCGAAGTCCTGAAGTCCCGAAATATTTAATGATAAGATATATTAATATTGGGTTAATTAGAATAAGCGTTTGTTAATGACTTTGCGAGTTCAATCATTCAAGAGATATGTATACTCTGCATTCAAAATCTCTCGAACGTTGAATTTTCGAAGTGGCTTATCCTCATTAATTGCATATTTTAAAGTTTCCAAACGACGCCAAATGAAAGGAATGCCGAGCCAGTCTACGACATCATATTGTTCGTCAAGGAAGAAACTTGATGATAGTCGACAGGTATATAACTGAAGCTTCAGATCCACACCCTACGACACCACAACCAGGAATTGGAGAAACTATACTCCAGACTACAGAAGAAATATCAAAAACTCTAGAAAAAGCGCCAGAAGACTTGCTTCTTTCCCTAGGAGATAAGTTGAAGAAGAAAGTTGCCAACACACCCAGTTGTCTCCCAGTGGCCTCCAAAAACACGCATGGATACTAGAACTCGACTCAGAATCTAGTTCTATCAGTCCTATTGAGTTCTGTCAAACACTCAGCTCAATTCAACATATGCATCAATTTGGTTTATGCTTAGCAACAGGTTTTAGTTATTTAAGTTTAAGACTCTTTTAGATTAAGGCATCATAAGTGGTCATTTGTGTGTGATATGAACCACTTCTTTTTTATTAATTCAAGCTCGAAGTATACCTTAATATACTCTAGCAGTGTTTTTAGCTAAGTTAATAAGTTGTTTTACAACTGGTAGTGTAGAGTTAAGCCTCAGTCCCAGATGGACGAGAGCCTCTGCAACTTTGATAAATATGCAATTTTTGTATGTTTTGGGGGTTCGTTTTTTGGAAAAACAAGATCAATACATCCAGCTGGTTGAACCTATTCTATGCATGGATTAAATCTCTCTACCTGGTGAATACACTCTTGATAACAATTCTTTTGTCCAAATCTACATGTGTTTTTATCTTATATTGGATGTAGTTTTTGATTTGTGCGAAGTACAATTCATTTCCTTCATCTATTGTATAACTTGTCTTTACTAATATGAAACCTGTGAAAAAAAAAATGCTTTGGTGAATATTTGTTTCCATTGCAACCTGTGGGAGTAATTGTGTTTTTGATGCATGTTTAATGTCTTGAAATGATAATTTAAGTATTAAAATTCTTGCAGCAAATTATTCATTGAGTGGTTTGTTGTTTCCCTTTGTTTTTACGTCTATTATCTCACTTGTCTATCATTTGTGTGCCACCAGCCAAGGAGGAACCTCATCCATACAATTTTTCCAACCCCACCATGCTCTTGTCTTGGTAAAACCAACCCTCTAACTAACCAAGAAAATAAATAAAAACCAACCACTCTAAACTTGAGGTGGCCTAACTCTTCCCTTTAGAAGTTAGGTGTTGAACTTAGGACCAACATCTTTTGGCGTTGTTGCCAGGGAACAGAGTAACGAAATATATTTCCTTGGTAAACGAAAATGATCATATCTGAAATTTGATGGTGAACAAATATCAAACACCTTCATACTTCCATATTTCACCTGGTGACTCCACTGAGTAAACTTCATAAAAGAAATGATGGCTCCCAGAAAAGGACTCAAGAGATCCAAATATGAGCATATCAAAGCCACTAAGGCTCATCCCAACCTTGAGAAGGACATAATAGTCTCTAAGCCAGAAAGGAAGCTAAGAAAATTCACCTTATCTCAGAGATATACCTCATCCCTCAAGAATAAAATTGCACCCAAAGAGTCCACGTTTCTTCATTATCACAAGCAGCTTGAATTTACTAGCCTTGAGAATAACAATTCCAAGGAACCTCAGACACCTTCAAATCCTGACTCTACTTCATCATCTAGTCCAACATCCACCCCTGCATCTCCAATCAATCCTTAGATTCCTATTTCCCAAACAATGGTTGTTAACAGGATTGATTCCATAATTGCTGCCAGATATGCACCCCTAGTTTTTCCTATAGGCTTACATGCACTCCTAGCCACATATTAGATGAAATATTTGCCAAGATATAATGGGGAAGGTGATGTCACAACTGAGGAACATCTGGTAGCCTTCTACAAATTTGTAAACAACTTCAACATTGACTATGCAGATGTGTGGATGAGGTTGTTTGTACAAAGCCTCGATGGGGAGGTAAGAAAATGGTTTTGGGGCCTCCCTCCAGCCTCCATTGCAGATATTGATTCGTTAGATGAATCTTTCATAAAACAATGGGGAGATAGAAGGGATTATCTGTATTACATCACTGAGTTTGGGGCCCTTAAGAGAAAGAAGGATGAGTCTATTTTAGACTTCACCAAGATATTCAATAAGATGTATGGTAGGATTCCAGATGAGATCAAACCAACTGAAGCCTCTACCAAGATCACTTATGCCAATGCATTTGATGCAGAATTTTCCCTTAGATTGAGGGAGAGAAGATCCACCACCTTGTTGTCCATGCAAGAAGAAACCATTGAGGTTTAATCCAACATCCTAGCATCTGTTATAACCTTAATTTTCACCATACATGCTTACCTGGCATCAATCCATCTCAGATCCCTTCTTTGCCAAAACACTGTTGAACAACTCTTTAAAAAACCTCTTTTATAAGGGCCCACACGCCCTACTCCATTACTGTACACGTGTACATGCTAGCTGACCTAAAACAACCCGCGTGTACCTACAAAAGCACGAAAAAAGGAAAGTTGCTGACAGAACACACAACTTTGGGTGAGTTAACTAAAACTCCCAGCCATGCATGGCCGAGGGTTCATCCAAATACCTAGCTTCTTCTAGCCTATAAAAGAAGGGTTAGGGGTCCCATTTGGAAGAGGAGAATAATAGTAAAGAAACTCTGCCCAATTTCACA
>SNQJ01S0039685.1:42048-67247 GCA_010110895.2 Picea sitchensis
AACAAATTGGCGTCGTTGCCGGGGAGAGGAGATCGAAGCTCAGCTTCCCTGGGAGACGACATAGATCTGATCTTTGATGATAGACAAAGGTTGGACACTACATTGGTTGTAATCATCTATCCAACGACTCCATGAAGGACGAATTCGGTGGCGACTCCACTGTTCTGAAATACGTTGGCGACCCCACTGGTATGAAATGAACAAGATCTTATCTAAGAGGTATGCGTTATGCGATTTTTCAAAAATTGTTAGTTTCCCTAATCCAGTGCCTAGCAGAGATGAATGGGAATGTAGCCTTCCCAGATTTCGAGGAGAAGAATGGGAAGTTCCAGCTGAACACTTGTTGGATTTTCATGATTTTATTCATCGACTTGAAATTGTACATGAGGATGTTCAGATCCGGCTCTTATTTTTCTCATTAGAAGGAATTGCTCGTGAATGGTGTCGGTCTCTTCCTAATCCAAGTGTTAGTTCTTTGACAGATTTCCATTCAGCCTTCAATTCCTTTTGTAAAGAAATTTTTCCAGATGATCTTCTCTATCCTGAATGTTGTCATGAATTTCATTTATTGACTAAAGATTCAGATGTTCATGAAGAGTATGTTGCTATAGAGAATACTCTTCAGTATCCAGAAATTGTTGATTCGCATTACAACAACCATTGTGATGTTTTAAACATTGTATTAAATGCATCTTTTAAAGATGATTGTGATGATGATCCGATTGTCCATTTTGAAAATTTGAAAAATGATGAGCAAATTGACATATTAGCAGGAGATAATTTCAAATCTACAGCAAATACTAAGGGAAGCCTTGAGTTTCTAGATTTGCAGACAAAAGTAGTTTGCAGCAGATATGAAGAGGAAGGTGAAGAAAAGAAAGGCTCAGATCAGAAACTGAGTATACATTTTTCTCCGACAAAGGTTGAGCAGTTCACATACATCATTGAGATCAAGGAGGACAGCCAACCACATCATTTTTGTTTACAGTCAGAACAGAAGCTTGAAGAGGTATTCCTTTACTATTTTATTGATCCTATTGCCGATTTTCTAGAATCATTGAGCAGTATAAAGATCATGATACTCTTGTCAGATGAAGCCTGTTTCTATCATTTTTTCGGAACACATCTCTGTTGGCTATGCATTCTTTTATTTTTGGGATCAAGATCAAGAATTTTGTCAGCAAATAAATTTCTTACATGGCTTCATTGGAAGCATGAGTTTACTTGATTAAGAAGCAGTGCAAAGTGTTAGTGTAGGAATAGGAAAAAGAATAATTTCTCCATACGAACAACTAGATATATTCAGTTGTTGAGCTCATAAATAATCAGAGTAGACTACCGACAGGCTACAGGTTTGCAGAGGAGCAGTCGTACAGGATCAGTCATAAAAATGCACTGGTATTTTTGGAGTATGTCCTCAAAGTTCCATTCAATATGCCCATTTCTAAATATGTTTGGCCAGTGTTTTGTCTCCAAATATATGTAGACCAAACTTCCATTGATTTCTCTGACCTGCATTCCAAAACTTTGTCAGTATTTCCTGTAAACCCTAACTTCTAATGCTTTTCATATTTTCGCAAATTTCTCTAATATTATGGTGTGCTTGTGTATTTTAGTCCTAAGTGTAAGCTATAGCAATCTGAGCCATATCAAAATCAAGTCAATCAAAGTCTATCAATCTGCATGTCAAGTGCATTCAACACAAAGCCTAGCGCACAGTCTATAAGGCACAAGCCATGAGTTAAGTCACGAACCAAACCTCAGCTCGATTTTCCTTTTAACAACTCATCAAATATATTGAAGAAGCATCTATGTGTATAAAATCCTCAAAAACAAAATAGAATGCTAGAAAATCGATGGATGAGTGATTACAGGTGCCAAGATAAGAGTTTGTTGCGCAGGTGCTCTAAAGAGATGCTCAACTTGGTTTTTAGTTTGCAAATATAGAGGTGTCAGTTAAGATCTAAGGCACTGATCTTGATGCATGTCATTACACATCAAGTTCTAGGTGTCAAATTTATTATATAGTGTAAATATTAAACCAGGGTCAAATGTTTTTCTGTTATAGCTTGCATTAATTCATGAGCCGAATCAATGGCTTAGAAGCACCATCATTTCTGTCTCTATTTTTTTGGGCAGCGTATTAAGATTTTGAGGAACCAGGCATCAGAAGACAAACAAATCTTGCATGTTCAGGTTATTCTCAAGCTGCAAAGTTATAACCATGCGCTCAACAATCAATAGTGAAAGAGGTGCGTACAGATTTATTGTACAAAACAGAGGACCATGATGGGCGAGTGTGAATGTGGGAATATTTGTGTGCTACATGGTTTTCAGAATAGATTGCCTTCATCCAAAGCATGGGTAATCACATCAAGTATCGAAAAGTTCTGCAATATCAGTTATTCTAGCACCTAATATTTCATCACCACCTATACACTCTAAATTCTATAATTTCTTTCGGAAGGTTGATGCAACAACAACAAATGATCCCATCAACGTCTATATATCACATTTAATTTGATCTCTTTTTGTCTCAGAAATTCAAATATATGTTCCCTTCTTCTCTATTGTTTTGTGGATTAACATTTAATGGACATGAAAGAAATTAAGAAATAAATTTAAGCAACACGAAGTTCTGGAAAGAGTAATAAGGAAAGATATGAAATCCTATCCAAAAACCTTTGCTAAAACTGTTTGAGGAAGAGCCCCGATGGCATAGAACGGGATTCTTTGACAAGGTTATTATTACAGAAGCTCTTCATTATAAGGAGCATTTCCATTCCATCCTCTCATTTGTATGATGGTGATTGTACAGAAAATATGAGATGGTGTTAGTTCAGAACACTAGCATCAACAGACAATAAAAGACTTTAGTTCAAATTTTTTAAAGAATAGATGGCAAGGATCCACAAAAAGCATTCCATGGTAGAGAATGATTGGCCGTTTTCAGCTCACAGTATGCCACTTGTGAAATTACATACAACAGGCATTGCAGAGTCAACAAATATTATTCCTTAAAAGGAGAAGGAAGCAAAAAACGATTTCTAGTTCAGGAAAGTGAAGTTTTTTTGCTTGGAAAAAGCACACATGGAATCTCAAGAGATTGAGAGATAGGCTTTGAATAAAAGAGTCAAGGTTGCACATATTGAATATTGTCATCAAAATTCTAAGTTAGATTTGGAGCAAACACATATGAACTACTTGAAGGATGCTAAAGTATGCATGGATAGAACTGGTGGTTATCTATCCACTCAAGACGTTAGCTTCAATATTGCTCATAGCATGCAGTTAAATCCTGCGGAACCTGTTTGTCAAAATAAAACAATTTTGGAAACCTCTGCTGATTTTCCTTGCAAAGGGCCAGAACAAGCATTAAAGAGTGGAGTTGATAGCATTGTCCCATCAAGGGATGTTTTCGAATGGTAGGATAGAATAGGTCCTTTAAGAAACAACAACGCAGGACTGACAAACAGTCATATTAAGAATGATCTATTATGGGATGCGGGTATCTCTGTGCAAGATTTAATGAAACAGGAGGAGATAATTGACGAATACAAGGTTTTGAGCCATGGGATTATAGGAGGAACAAGACCTCTGATATCCATATTCATCATGGCTAGGCAACCAATATCCAGATTTGTGGCAATATATATTGGGTTTTGGTACATTTTATTTCAGAGGACCTAGGTGGCTGGCTCAGTCTTCTAATTCAATATGGATCAATTATCTCCTGAAAATATTCTTCCAGAGTCCTTTCAGGGAAATGACATGATTGAACAACTTGCATTGATATGGAGATCGAAACAGAGATGGACATTGGTTCACAAGGTACAATGATGCTCTTCGAAGAAACCGAGCAAGGTGAAGTGTTTGATTCAACACACTAGGTCATCTCAAGACAAATGCTTTGTATCTGAAGCTGCTATAAAATGAAAAGTCAAATACCTCAAGCTGTCTGCAATACTCTCATTTCATATATTGCCACAACAGATGCCACGTCAAGGTGAAAAAAACATTTCCAGGGGAGTTTGAAGCAGACATGCTACAGATAAAGAAGATTGGGAAAGACAACAACAAACTTTGGAAAATAGCTAGATAATAAATTGTAAAGGCTGAATGACTCCATGCCCAATACTAAAGGCACAAGGTCTGCCAGGTTCTTGGAGACCTCGTAGGGAGGTCTCCATCCCAGTTGGAGCCAGATGTTAGCGATAAAAAATGCATTGGCATTTTTGAAAGAATGATGCCTAATCTTGTAGGGAATATTTGACTAGCTTCTCGGGTTCCAAATGCAGATTTGAAAGTACCATTGGAAATCTTAGGATTTGTAGATGTCGATCGACTATTCAAGCATGCAAAACGAACTCTCCATGACTAAGAAATTTGATTTTAAAAAAATATGCGCTTTCACGAGCTAACCCGTCTTGAATTTTGCTAGTTAGCTGGTGAAAGCTCCGCCTTTCACCAGCTAAGGAGTGGATTTTCGGGTAAATTAGTTGGTGAAAGCCTGTCACGGCCAGAATAACCAAATTTTTGCCTAGATCGGGATTTTTTGAGTTTGAATGGTTTGAAACCACTTTAAATGGATAGGTGTTGAATTATCAAGTCTAATTCAAAGGCTAGTTTTGAGGGATAAGGTCAAAAAGAGGTTTTTTAACTACATTGGGAATCTTTTTCAAAGGAAGAATATCAGGGTTTTTGCACACTTCACCAAATTCGAATTTTATCTTTGGAGGACCAAATCAAACAGCCTTGGGAGGCTAAAACTGCACTTCATCAACAATCTACTACTCTTAGATATGGATTGACCTCATCTTGAGGATCTCTCCTTATCTTTTGTATATCAGTTTTGACTTTCTATTTTTAGAATATCAAATCCATTGTTTTAGGATCTGAAAACTGATTGTAAAAGGCTATAAATGCCTAGATTTTCTAAGAGACAAGGGTTCAAACTGGGATACATTTTTGTGCTACTGTATAGACTCTTATGATATAATAAAATTGCAGTCTCCTTTCATTTTCAATATCAGAAATATCCATGCTTTCTTTTCTGTACTCCATTTCAGTTTATCTTAGCTTATAGAGACTGTTATCTCTTTATTGAGCTCATATATTTGAAGTGAAGGATTTTCTTTCTATCTTGTATTAAGCCCTACACCCAGCTGTATTTGGCAATCAAGATGAGTGTTCTTCATCCTCTCCTTTGAAATTACTTGATCTGATCAATGTTTTCTGAAAGCACTGTTTCATTTGAATGTATGATGAGTTGTCTGTCACATTAATTATTGAAGTAATCCCATTGTTCCAAGCATACCTACACATTATTTTAAAGTTACCAAGCATCCTTAGTCTACAACCCTAAGGAGTTTCTTGGAGTGATAACAGGTTGTATTCTCCACTTTCCATTTAATATAATGCAGCAATACATTTCTTCCCTATAAAGGTGTCTTAGATTTTATTGTATAACTCCTTGATCTTATACATATAAATCATTGGAATATATATATATATATCTTTGTTCTCTCTCTTTGTTGGTTTGTTCTTATTAAACAAGTTCACTGTCCCACAAACTCAAAGAAGGAGATACAAGGATGACACTAGCGAGGATCAAACATCGTTTAAAAGGTATGTCACTTGTACCTCTCTAAACTAGTTTATATGACAATGAAGTCTAAGGTGAAGTTTGTATTCTATTTTGTTTTGTTCTATCTTCCTGTGGAAGTTAGGGAGATCAATTTGTGTCTGCACTTACTGATTTGTCTGATAACAAAATTGGTGACCATACTGGGGATACCACCTTTTTTTGTTTTTTTCCTCTTATTTTCTTTTAGCATGCCTTCTTTTGGTTAATTTCATTCTTTGAGTCTGTGGGTGATCCATCTTGACTCCCTGGGTCTGAAGGTTCGTTGAGAATTTTTTTATTTCTTTCCATTTTTATTTATTTTCAGAGATCTTTGCACTGTTTCCTATTCTCTGCCTACGATGATCCTCTGTCGTCGCACTCTACTAGTGCATACCAGTGTGATGAAGTTGCACTATACATTTTTGATAGCTTGCGATGATCCTAGATCGTCACACTGTACTCCTCTGCAACCCATGACGATTCCTGTAGGAATTGTTGGGTGACAACCATTTTTCTTTTGTCTACCTAGTTTTGTCTTTACTGCCTGGGATGAAATTTTGCTATAGATGAATCCCCCCGTGGACAAGTGGATTACCTCTTGGGCTCTAGACTCCTAATACCAAGACATAAAGGGTTCTAACATTGTTCACTAATATCCTTTTAAACCTAGATAAACTAATGTATAAAGAAGAGGAAGGAAGGTGTACCTTTTTAACGAAGTTCGTCCTCGCACAGTCCAAGTTTAGATTTGATCCCCAAACTCCTCGATAAATCCTACAAACAAAACAAATACAAAACAAGATTCCTATTCTACTAAGATTAGCTTGAAACTAGATCTATATAATAGAGACGAGTTCATGTAGACTAAACACAACCTTGAAATAAATAGGCCAAGGACATATGTATATTAATGAGAACAATAGAGAATACTTACAGACCTTTGATGAAGGTGAAATAGCCTCTCCCATCTCTCCTTGTCCAACCCTTTTCTCAAATAATCCACACAAAATGATGATGCTTTCATTGATAAATCTCCCCTATGAGATCATAAGTTTGATGCCTCTAAACTCCATGTGATTTTACCATGAGAAGGCCTCCTTATATAAGCTTGGAGAGACCCAACCACCTTAGAGATTATTGGGATAGGTATAGGATATTTATCCATCAGTTGTGGATCCTCCCTAAGATGTATCCTTGACCTCATATTCGAATCCAACTGATTTCCAAGATAAGGGGTATTTTTCCCTGATTCTCCTCAACAACCCAAAATTTTCTCAAATAGGCGAGCACTCTCCCAAAAGGGTGCATAGAGTGTTGCAACGCTCCCCCAAAGAAGGATAGGGAGCACTGGAACTCCCTGACAGTGGGTAGGGGAGTTCTGCCCAAAATTCCTTCAGAAAATCCTAACACTCCCCCAAAATGGTGTACAGGGTGCTAAAATGCTCCCCCAAAGGAGGGCAGGGAGCATTGCCACTCCCTGACAGTGGGTAGGGGAGCATTTCCCTCCAAAATTCTTTTTTAAGTAGTTTTATTCATGGAAAATTCTTTGTACCCTTCATCAAATGATTTTTTTTCCTTAAAACAGTCTTTGAAGGTGTCTTAAGTGTCCTTATGATGTCGTTAAAGACACGACATAGGCAATATGACAGTATGATGTTTGTGACACTTGCGGCCAAAATGCGACACTTGCGACACTAGTCATGACGATAATAGGTCATCATCGTAATGAGTAATTTTGATGTGTAACATATTCCCCCCCAAAGTGCAAAGTTAGAAGACGGGAACTGATGACTGAAGTACTTTGTAGACTTTTTCAAGCAAGGGTATGGACTGAGAGAACCTGGAAGAAGCTGCAAAAAATCATCAAACAAATATTATGACATGTTTCAAACCCAAGGCAGGCATACCTATGCTTGAGTGATTAATACTTTCAAGGTATGGCTGCCATAAAATACACTGCAGATCCATAATTATAATGACAAAAAGGTATAGCCACTGAAGATACAATGTGTATCTATACTCCTATGACCTGAACTGATCGTAGCCATGAAGAATACATAGTGGATCTACGAGATGACAAGACATAGCCACGACCAATACAAAGTGGACCTATGTGACAGTATATGTGTCAATGTTCAAAAGAAACTTTGTCGCAACCTGGGCAAAGTACATATAAGAGTGATGACTCAACCTAGGGTCTTCTTACCGATCCTAATGTAATACGAATCTAACCATGTGAATAGATGTCTTGATGTCGAACATGGCAGAAACCACTTGATTAGCGGTCAATGAGGTAAAAAATTAACAAGTGCGAGGGAAATCACCATTGATGTCAAGGATTCCCAAGGCACCCTAGTACATTCTAGCGAATGTGAAGAAATGAGATGAAGTCAAACATCCATGGAATCATCCGACCAGAGGTCAATGATGTAAACCCATTTTCGGACACGAGGAGGCCTACCATTGAGGCATGCAGGTCCCAAGGTACTAACTAGTTTCTAAGTCTAGTTCCTGGATAATGGGTTGAAGTCGACAGGAAAAGACTCGTCCAAGGAGGGCCTTGATGTATCCCCCATCAACGACATGAAACTAACACAGATATGTAAATTGGTAGATCTAATGAGCATGGACTGACATAGGTATTGAAAAAAACTATTTGTGATGGCTGACTCTCGAGGCAGATACTTCCCTTGAACACTGAGGCACAACAACAGAAACATGACATGGACCAAAACATGATGATGTAGTGGAAACTGTGATTTTCGTTGAGTGACCCAAAGGAGTAAGAAAACTTGGAGGATTGGTTCAGTGTAGAGGTTCAGCGGATTTAAAATGCGTGCAAAGACAAAGTGTCATGTTCAAGGGCGACCGTAAGAGTTACTAGTAATGTTCTCAAAAACTGCTTGGCTTGCTTCCTTCAATTCCCGCCCCCATCCAGATAGAAGAGTACCTCTTTTTATTTTAACGAGCTCGAGGAGGGTAACACATGATCGATATAACTTACCTTCGGTAAGTCCCTGTTCCTTTGTTTAACGAACTGGAAGAAGTAAGGGTTTGTTCTTATATGGGCCCTTCAATGTATGATTTTTTTTTAACGATTCTAGAGAAGGTAAAATCGGTGGTTTTTCATGTTTAGAGAGTCTGAAAAGAACTTAAAGACAACTCCAGGGTTGTCCTTTTTCATAATTTTAGTCTCGCGAGGCCAAAAAATAGATAAACTACCACTCGAAAGATGCCCTTTCAAACCTTTTAACGAGTGTGAAAGGAAGCAAGATCACTCGGCAATCTTTTCATGTTTAGAGAGTCTAAAAAGAGCTTAAAGGAGACTCTAGGGGGTTCCTTTTTTGTATATCCATGCGAGCTCAAAAAAGAGATAAAAGGTTGCTCGGTTACATTCTCATGTTTTTACAAGCACGAGAAAGAACAAAGACTAAGCTTGGTACTCTGCCCCCATCTTGAAAGTTAGTGGCTTAACTCAAGAATGATCATAAAAGGATGGAGACATGCCCCCCAAGCTTCAATTCATTCACCGACTTTGAGGTTGTCACCATTTTCTATACTAGATGGAGAAAAAGGATACAGGTGGATGAAAATAAGGTTCAAATACGAGACCTAACGAAAGACTTGACTCGACATCTACGAGATCTGGTGAAAGACTCGACCTGACAAGAGAGGTGACTATTTTATTTTTTAACGAGCTTGACACAAGAAAATAACTATGCTCAAGGCTCTGGGTTGAATCACCAGATATTTGTTTCGTTTTTTAACGATCTTGTTATAGAGAGGAAAAACTATTCTCATGACCTTTGTTTCATTTTTTAACGAGCTTGCTATAGAGAGGAAAACTATGCTCATGACTTCTTCTTGATCATGGATTCCAAGAGCATAACTCTTTGGAAGGACACCATGTCAAGGGACAAAACTCGGTCATGGATTCCAAGAGATCTTCACTAGATGGAAGAACAATGATCTGGAAGGAACACATGTCGAGGGCCGTGAAAGGGGTAAGAATATCAGGATCCAATAGCCCTACCGAATAGATCACCATGTAAACTACCAGATCTAAGTCATCGAAAGTTGAAGTCATGGGAGAAAACGCCACATAATTGACCTGTGGTAGGGGTGATATCGACGCCATATAAGAACCATTTAGGGAGGTCATTGGGTTGTTAATCAAGTTAGGACCAATGCATGAAAGTTGATAAATAGTCACCATTCTTCCATCGTGCGGGAAAGATATCAAACGAAAAAAAGTTGACACAATAGCTTTCATGGCATAGACATAATCTCACCCAAGGAGTAAATCAAAATCTAAGGGGTCTTGGACTACCATGACATCAACAAAGACAGTTTTCCCTCCCAAAGTTATGGGAAATTGATGAAGGATCCCTAAAGGTTGATTGGTTCTTCTGTTAAAATCAAACAGATTCTGGGTAACTGGCACAAGCTGAGGATAACCCAAAGCTTGCCAAGCAATAGAGGAAAAAATACTAATGGATGAACCTTCATCTATCAATGCATGAGGAACGTCCTGACCATAAAGCTGTACTGTAATCTTGAAAGGAATGCGAGAGGGAAGATGAGGTCTAGTTAGCACACCCCAATCAAAAAGGATGGCGTCATTACTTGGAGGGGGTTTCGCAGGAGAGGGAGGAATTCCCCCTAGCATGGTAGATTTTGTATCAACGAGAAAAACGTGGGAAGAATCGGGTTTACTCTCTAGAGGGAGAGTAGGATCGCTTGATAACGACATCAAATCGACCACCTGGGTTTCATTCTCTAAGGGGAGAATGGGGTCAATAGGTGGAAAAGGATTGACTGCTTGGGTTTCACTCTCTAATGGGAGAGCGGGATTGACTGAAGATGGGATTGGATCAACCACTTTGTCAACTGGTTCAACTGAGGACGTGACTAGATTGATGACATGATCAACCAGACTGACTGATGAAGGGAGCGGAGAAACCACTTTGGCACTCGTCAGAGGAGGAGTGGGATTGACCACATTGGCACTCTTCACATGAAGGGTGGGACTGACTAATGACGGGACTGGATCAATTCTTTGCGTTTCACTTTTCAGATGAAAGTGGGGCTGATCGATGATGGATATGGATCAACTACTTTGGTTAGTGGTTCAACCAAGGATGAAACTAGATTGACCACCTGATCAACCAGACTAACTAGGGATGGGAACATATTGACCATTCCATCAACTAACGGAGGGTTGGGGGGAATCTTACGATAACTAGTTGGAAGTTGAAGCTTTTCCAAAAGAGAAGAAGCCTCATCCATATGAGGACAAAGGTGAGAATAATGATCACCTTCGCATAACATACAAGGAAATTTGACAGTTGCCTTCTTCTTACCAACCTTAACATCACTAGTTGACGGGGTGTCACCAACATGTCCAGCGGGGACTGATGACATGGAAGACCATGTTTATAATACCTTGGGAAGACCAAGCCAATCCCTCAAAAAGTGTTCACCCTTACAAAGAATGCAGGGGAATTTTGGTTTCAGATTCTTCATTTTAATCTTGTCGACCTCATCAACACTCCCAATATGATCAACAATAGCTGGTTTCTTGGATCCAACATCTGATGTAGTTGGAGGCTTGGTCCCTTTTTGGTTCTTCTTCTTCTCTTTTTGTTTCTTCTTCTTCTTATCAACCTGGGTACTCTCTTTAGAGCTTTCACTAGGGGAAGAAGGAGAAATGGAAGAAGACCTGATGGGTGAAGAAGGAGAAAGGTCGACATGAGGTTGATGTGTGGGTGGTGTGCTTACATCTGAAGCACCTGAATTCTAGATCATCAGAGTGGAAAACAACCATACCGGTAACCCAATTGTGAGACCTGGAAGGCTCAAAGTAGCGATGTAAGGAGGACAAACGTTTCTGTAAGAAGGAAAAACAAAGGTTTCCCCTGGAAAAGGGGTTCCTTCATTGGTAATTCTGCTAACTGATGCCATAAAAAATAAAGGTCCAACCTAGATTCTGTTAGGGAGAAAAAACAACACACGCTAAAAATCTAGTAAGCAAACAAGCAAACAAAACCTTCTCACAATGAGCACATTAGTTGGTGATGAAATCCAACGTCACAAGAACAAAGTAAGAAGGGGATGTGATAGAGCGGGTGGAAAATTTACGTTGATGACCTGCTTAATGGACTTACGCCTTGGTGCAAGCTCCCACACATAACCTTGGGTATACCCTCCAAGGATACCAAGTGAGTTTGGCCAACATTGATTCTGGGTACCATGAAGACTTGTCCCTCCACAGTCACCTTGTGTAAAGACCCTAAAGAGATAGGCCACTAAGGTTAACAACTACAACAATGATGCCTGTGGAAACAATCGATAGTGCAATCCCTGTGCAAGGGCAGGGTATCTGGCCCGAAATCAACTTGAAAGGCTTCCACTCATCATTGTGGGTATACCTTCAAGCAACCCCATAATACGTGCATTGTGCAATCTCTACACCAAGACCAACAAAGCAGGGTGAGTAACTCTGCCAGTCTGAATGCAACCTCAGGTTTGACCCTTGTGTGAGAAGGGCTTCCCAGGGCAAAATGTAGCAATTGGATTTCACCGCTCCCTAACACAAGATTCTATGTTTGTTTGCAGATTTGGAAAGTTATCTTTCACACCTATTCCAAAGCCCTACAACTAATCTGATGTAGGTTTGCTACCAAAAAATAAAAAAAATGTCTAATCAATTTTTAGTTTAGCGCTTTATTTTTAAGGTTGTTTTTACTCAAAAGGAAAATGGCGTGGACAACATGGTGTTTTTACCGACTCGAAAGTTATGCAAAGAGATGAAGATGCAATCTTTTCATTTCTATGAAATCTATACTGCGAGAAGGAGAAAACATTCATCATTACAGATGCACAATGTCCCAAAAAAGCCAAAAACCATGCAATTTTTCTACTTCAAATGCAAGCTAGTTTCACTACCCAAAAGAAAAAATGGATTTATCTTCTTTATTTTATTATTATGTATACATAAATTAAATACAAAACCTTCAACTCTCCACTACTTTCAATCAGGAGAAAGAGTCATATGCAGATGCAAAAGACATGAAGCAAATTGGCTACAAAAAAAGAACACACTCAAGGCAGTGAGGTATGAAAGAAAACAAGTAGAAACTTGTTCTAACAAGAAATAACACCATCAAGGATTCTACAACCAATCAATCATTCAAGGAATACAATAAAATGCAAAGAAGAATCCAAGAAATGATAGGGAGAAAGAGAAATCACTCAAAACTGTCCTGTCAAAAAGCAGTTAGAAAAGACAATTTCACATTTTTGAAAAAGGTTTCAAGATCCAAGAAATACAATAGGGAGTGATAAGCATAAAAAACCATAAAAAACCAATCCAAACAACTTCACAAACCAACCACAAACTCTGGGTAAACATCTCTGCAAAAAAGGTTGCAAAAGACTGAGCAAAAGAAGGAAAAACCTCTCAAAAAGAGAATAGCGCTCCCCCAGAAGGGTGCACAGAGTGTTGCAACACTCCCTACGACACTGTAGGGGAGTTATGGCACCATAGTATGGCCTAGGAGGGGGTGCTGAGCCACCTAGAAATTCAAAAAATAGTCAAAAAAATGAAGAAAAACTCACCCAGAATGCATAAAAATTGGTGAAATTGCTAGTGAAGGTAGGAGAAGGAAAATGGATGATGAACAACCAGTAAAAGTGATCTGAAAGGTGGTGAAAGGGCAGGGACAAACCAAGTAAATACAAATAGGAGTTCCTTCCCCAGTGGATTCGCTAATTTCTATTACAGAGAAATCCCCCCGCGGACAAGTGGATTCCCTCTTGGGCTCTAGATTCCTAAGACCAAGATAGAAAGGGTGCTAACATTGGTCACTGACATCCTTTTAAACCTAGCTAAACTAATTTATAGAGAAGAGGAAGAAAGGTGTACCTTTTTAACTAAGTTCGTCCTCTCATAGTCCGAGTTGAGTTTTGATCCCCAAGCTCCTCGATAAATCCTGCAAATAAAACAAAGACAGAACAAGCTTCCTATTCTACTAAGATTAGCTTGAAACCAGATCTATCTAATAGAGACAAGTTCATGTATAATAAACACAACCTTGAAAGAAACAGGCCAAGCACATATGTATATTAATGAGAACAATAGAGAATACTTATAGACCTTTGATGAAGGTGAAACAGCCTCTCCCAACTCTCCTTGTCCAATCCTTTTCTCAAATAATCCACACAAAATGATGATGCTTTCACTGATAAATATCCCTTATGATATCATAAGTTTGATGCCTCTAAAATCCATGTGATTTTACCATGATAAGTCCTCCTTATATAATCTTCGAGAGACCTAACCACCTTAGAGATTCTTGGGATAGGTTGAGGATATTTCTCCATCAGTTGTGGATCTTCCCTAAGATGTAGCCTTGACCTCATATTTGAATCCAACTGATTTCCAATATAAGGGGGATTTTTCCCTGATTCTCCTCAACATCCCAAAATTTTCTCAAACATGCCAACGCTCCCCCAAAAGGGTGCATAGAGCATTGCAACACTCTCCCCAAAAAGGATAGGGAGCGTTGGTACTCCCTGACAGTGGGTAGGGGAGCACTGCCCAAAATTCCTTCAGAAAATCCTAGCGCTCCCCTAGAAGGGTGTGCAGGGTGCTACAACACTCCCCTAAAGGAGGGTAGGGAGCGCTGGCACTCCCTAACAGTGGGTAGTGGAACACTGCCCTCCAAAATTCATTTTTAAGTAGTTTTCTTCATGGAAAATTCTTTGTACCCTTCATCAAATGATTTCTCTTCCTTAAACCAATCTTTGAAGGTGTCTTAAGTGTCCTTGTGATGTCGTTAGAGACACAACATAGGCAAGATGATAGTATGGTGTTTGCAACGCTTGCGGCCAAAATGCAACACTTCCAGCCAAAATGCAATACTTGCGACACTAGTCATGACGAGAATAGTTCATCATCGTAATGAGTAATTTTGATGTGTAATAACTTTTGACACTAGTGAATGATTGATTTAAAACTTTTAAGCCTGCATTTGATTGATTTTCGGAATTTGAAAGTCTTCTTTATAAGCTTTGCAAGTTTTTCTTTTGATGTCTTGTCACAAGGGTATAATCTCAAGATTTTGGTCTTGAGTGCTTGTTTGATAAGGGGTCCTTGATTTCTTTTGAGTTTTGGACTTTTTTTTTAATTTATGGATTGTTAATTGATTAAGAGACAATTTTTGTTTGTATTTTACAAAAGGTTTTCTTATCATTTCATTTTTGCTTACATTGTGAGTTTGATTTGGGAATAGTGTTGAGAATGCGCAAGTTTTCTTGTACCATGCTTTATTTTCTTCATTACATATATGATCTGATTTGGGAAAGAAATAACTAAAGTTATTCTTCTTTTTAGTAGTCTTTGCAAGAAAATTGTTGCATTCAAATATTGGTAAAAAGAGAAAAATTGGAAAATTTAGTAGTTTTTGATTATTTGAAATCTTTTTCATTCAAAAATTGAGAAATTGTGTTTCGTATATTTTTTATTCTGAAAAGTGAAACCTTATCCCTATCGTAATTAGCGTTCATCGATTTAAACGATTGCATATCATATCTTCTTTCATTTTATTGGGTCAAGGTCAAATACATCATCAGTTTCATTTTCATTTCCCTTTTGAGTAAGCAACAACCTTTAAAATACAATGCAATTTTAAAATCTATCAACAACTTTTGTTTTCTAGAACTTTTCTACACCAAAATTAGCTAGGATAGAGATTTGGAATAGGTTGTAAGGCACACTCTCAAAAGAATCAAAACAAAAATAGTGTCTTTTGATAGGGAGAGTTCAAATCCACTTCCTACATTTTGTTCTAGGTAGCCCTTCTAACACAAGGGTCAATCACGAGGTCGCATTAGGGATGACAAAGTTACTCAGCCTGGTTTGTTGGTCTTAGTGTATATATTTCATGTATTATTGGGGGTCACTTGAGAAGAAAATCATGTGTGGACCTTCTCGAGTTGATTTCGGGCTTAGATACCCTGACTTTGCTCGTGGATCGAACTGTCGAATTTTTCGCCAGGCATCATTGTCATAATTGGTAACCTTAGTGTCCTATATCTTTAGAGTCTTTACATGAGGTGACTATGGAGGGGCAAGTCTTCATGATACCTAGAATCGACGTTGGCAAAACTCACTCTGGCTCCTTGGAGGGTATACCCACGATTATTTGTGGGAGCTTGCACCAGGGTGTAAGTCCGTTAAGCAGGTCGTCAACATAACTTTTCTACCTGTTTTATCCTAGCCCCTTCTTGTATTGATTTTGCGAAGTTTGATTTCATCACCAACTAGTGACTTTGAAATATGAAGGTTTGTTTGCATGTTTGATATCTAGATTTTATTAGTGAGTGTTGTTTGCTTCTCTAGTTGGCCATAGATTTACTTCATTCTTTATTTGGTGTGACCAACATCGTCCCTCTCTGTGTACATAGGATGCAAGGGTTACCTCCGAAAGGTCCAAAATAATACACTCCTTTGCTTTCTAACTCACCAGAGGGTTCTCCTGAAGGAGCAGTCAATAACGATGTAGCCTCTGAGATTGGAAGTTCTACTCCATTGGAGGAATAAATGCTTCCTGTAAATCCGTTATTGAGTGTTGTACATGATCCACTTTTTCTCCGGATTAATTCATCGGGAGATGTTGTTGTTGAAGATTATACTAGAATATCTATTAGACCTCATGCAGAGTACAGTGTAGATGATCCGCTATTTTAGAGTGAATAGTTTAGAACTACAGTTCATACAGATGAAATTTTTAATCCTAGCTCCATCCTTGTCCATTGTTTTTGGAGGACCTCTTCAGGACACGATATTTTTTATAAACTAGGAATGAGTCCTAATCAACCTATTGCATCACATATGCTTGTGACTTCCACTGCTTATACAGTACCTTAAGATCATTTTACTGGCATGACCAGTAATGTTGTCACAATTTCAGACGAATAGTTGGTTGGTTCTCACACAATTCTTCCTCTCCATCTCGTTAAATCTACTACGGTTCCAGAAGCTACACCTGTTTCTACCGGAAGTGCGGTAATCACTTAAGATTCTATTGGAACAACACTTGCTCTTAGATCAAATCCGACACTTCCTTCTGGGTATAACTCTTTGAATACTTCCATTGATAATCCTGCCCAGAATCCATCCGAAGGGTCTAATATTTTTGTTCCTCCTGGATAGAATGTTGCTAGTAGTTTTGTTCCTACACCTACCCAGGTTCTCTCCGGGGGCCCTAGAATTCCTCCTCCACCTTCACTTGGAGGATCTAATCATCATGGTCCTAGTATCTCCAATCAATTTGGAGGCAATAGTCATTTTGTCGCTTTTGTTTTTCAAATTCCTATTGGAGGTCAACCTCAAGTTGGGGGGCAACCTCAAGTTGGGGGAAAACCTCAAGTTGGAGGCCATAACCCAGTGTCTGGAAAAAATATCTCTGGATCACAATATCAACCTTGGAATTTTCCTTTCTAAGGTAATCAACGACCTCCCAGGGGGAAAAATATTTAGGTTAATTCTTTCATACCCTCTAATCCCGGGCAAAGATATCCAGGATCTATGAATCCTACTTGGGGTCAAAATTTCTAGTATAATGCTCCTTTCCAAGGAATCTTACCTAATCAACCAACTCATGTTGGCTATTCGACTCAAAATTCTCCACCACTGAATTTTTCATGAATCTCTAACTATCTATAGACTGCTTATGGTCCTATTGGTATACCTATGGGACTACCTCCTCAAAACTACCAGTTTCCTCAAGTGAACAGACAATTGTCGTTTCTTGCTACTTTGGATTTACCGGATTTATCTAGGATTTTGAATGATCCTATTTTTCATTCTCCTTATTTGCCTATCATACCTGCCAAATTTCCATTAGGCATTCCTAAGTTTGACGACTGATCGGGAGAAGACCCAAATAATCACGTCATGACCTTCCATATTTGGTGTTCATCTAACTCCTTGATGGATGACTCTATAGGATTACGTATTTTCCAACAAACTCTTAGGAGTTCGACAACTAAATGGTATGTTGAATTACCATGAGGATTCTTCAATGAATTCAATACCTTAGCTACGGATTTCTTAACACATTACCAACTACCTATATGATACGATACAAGAACTGAAATTTTGAGTTCATTTAAACAATTCTCTTCTACTCACATTTCTGATCATATTCATGAGTGGAGGAGGAGAAGATGCTTAATCAAAGTTTCCCTTGCTAATAAACTATTGGTAGAGTGGTTTATCAAGTCACTCATTGGTCTTGTAGCCTGTGATGTTTCCATGGGTGGTGTTGTCACTGAAGAGCAAGCGATTAGTCGTGCTCAATATTTGGATCTTGTTTATTCACAAACAGACACACTATATGACTTGATCCCTGATGCTCATCGTTCGTCTACGAATCCAACCCCAACACCTCTGGTAGCTTCTCATGCTGTTGATGGCGTGATTGGCACTTTTCATGCTGAGACTCTGTCTAAACAAGCTAGTCATTCCAATCAAAAGTCTACTACTCCTAATGTACAAAATACTCCTCCTTCGACTCCTTCTCCCAATAAAACCTCGGAAGTTAATTCGGTTCAATCTACACCTACCGGTAAAAATCAAAATAAAAAGAAAGGGAGGGTAAGAATAAAGAGGACAAAAATAATAATCAACAATCTGATAAACCCAAGATTAAACCTGCTAATGACAAAGACAAGTGCAAACCTCGTTATCCTTGCCATATTTTTGGTGAGGATCATTATATGAATTTTTTTCCATGATGTGCTGAGGTTACTAAGTTCCTGCAAGGGACTGGGACACCTCCTACTCCTTTCATTTTGTCACAATCATTTCCTTCTCATCATCAGGCCCAATTGGTCATTCATAACCAACCTTATCCCTCTACCACATGTTATGTACTTATGTGTACTAGTGACTCCAAGAAAAATGAATTTGTAGTCGCTACTCGAGCCAAAGATTATTCTCCTTCAAAAGAGAAAGTTGATGATTCACCACCTCTGTTGGTTTAACTTCCTCCACCAAATTCACCTCCAAACAATCCTCTTCATCTTGAACGACCAGGCCTAGACACAGTTCTTTGTCCTCCTCCTAAGGGAGTTTTTCTAAAGTCATCATTTAATCCTCATGCATGTGCTACCCAAAACTATAGTATTGTAGAAGACCTTGCGCAAGCACCCTTTGCGATGTTATCTATTGAAGTTCTTCAAAGTTGTCCTACTCAACGAAAGGCACTGTTAAAGGATATTGGTGAAATTGATCCTACCAATACAAACTTGATAATCGTTGACTTGGAAGATCATATTCCAAGGCTTCCCCCTCAATTAGTGTTTCAAATCCAAGTTGTTGTGGAAAATAAGAATATTTGTCACACCGTTATTGATGAAGGAGCCTCGACTTGCATCATGTCCATCACTTGTTGGAAATCCATTGGCTTTCCTACCCTTACCGAGTCACACAATACTCTCAAGGCTTTTAATGGTACATGATTTAAACCTTATGGTGTTCTTCCTTCGTTGTTTATTACGTTAGAAGGTAAAGTCGTTAATGTTCATTTTGAGGTCTTTTATGCACCTCTCGATTACAACCTTCTACTTGGTCATAGTTGGATTGATTCCATGTGAGCAATTGTTTCTACTCTTTTCCATGTGTTACGTTTCCCGCACCAAGGAAAAGTCATTACTGTTAATCAACTAGCCTTCTTTAATTCTGATTCACGTACTAGCAATGTACCTTTCATTGAGAAAACACCTCCTAGTTATGGAATGTCGGTGTGGGTCTGCTAAAAGATTCATCGTTAATGGGTACATTTCCCATTCCACCACCTAATATTCCTCCTCATTTTTTCGCTTCAATTAACATGATATCGACCACCGATGGTGAAACCCCTGAGTCTTATGACCCGTGGATAGTACCTCGCTCTGATGAATATCTTCGTTATGACGACCGAATTCCTTTGAGTCCGGTAGAATTGTCTTATCAAGTTATTCAATCAGAAACTCCTTGTCCTCATTATCTCTGTGATATGTCTCATGATTCATTTCACGTGATATTTCCCACTGATGAGATGATCATGATAGTCATTTCTATGGAAGATACCCCATGGGATGATGGGCATCATTGTTCTATTCTCTTCCTGGAACCATAGACCATAGACCATAGAGAGTTATCAATGGATTTTGACTCTGTCTACCGTTGTTATTATTTCCTCTATTCCTGAACCCACACACGATGTTTTGTATGAAGGGAGATTGGGTAACATTTCACCTACTATCCCTCTTGATATTTTGATTAAACCCGAAGTCGTGCAAAATGTTCACATCAATGCCTCATGTTTTTCTAATGAGGTCCATATTTACAAATCTCTTTTTCAAGAATTTTGTGACGTTTTTACCTAGAGTTACGAAGAAATGTCTGGCATTGATCCAAATATTGTTGTACATGAGATTGAGACTTACCTTGACGCTAAACCCATTTGACAGAGAGGTCGCCCAGTACACCCACTTAAAGTTGCTGCTATTAAGCCCGAAGTTGAAAAACTTCTTAAACAGGTTTTGTATATCCAGTGGCTTTGAATGATTGGGTGTCCAATATTGTTCTAGTTACAATCCATGTTTGTGTAGATTATAGGGATATCAACAAAGCTTGTCCCAAAGACAATTATCCAACCCCTTTCATTGACCAGATTGTTGACGATTGTGCAGAGAGTGAAGTTTTCTCCTTGATGGAAGGTTTCTCCGGCCATAATCAAATCAATATTTTACCTGCAGATCAACA
Source organism: Picea sitchensis (assembly GCA_010110895.2). Lineage (NCBI taxonomy): Eukaryota > Viridiplantae > Streptophyta > Pinopsida > Pinales > Pinaceae > Picea > Picea sitchensis. Next base: position 62,493 of record SNQJ01S0039685.1, read on the forward strand.
TAAGACTGCTTTTATTTTCCCTTGGGGAACCTTCACATACAAGAAACTGTCTTTTGGTCTCAAAAATGTTGGTGCGACTTTTCAACGCACTATGTCTTATGATTTTCATGGCATTAAGCGCATTGTACAACCTTACCTAGATGATCTACAGGTGCACTCTATGCATCATCAAGATCACTCGGCACATCTACGGGCCATTTTCCTGCACTGTCGTTATTATCGCATATGATTGAATCCACATAAATGTGTTTTTTGTGTGGAGTCCAAACGACTTCTTGGTTTTATCATGTCTACACATGGGATTAAATTAGACCCCCTAAATTTTGAAGCTATCCTCAATTTACCTCCTCCTTCCACACTCCGCCAACTCCAAATTTTCAAGGGAAGGCAAAAATTTTACGTCGATTCAACCCCAACTATGATGAATTAACGAAAGGATTTACTCGACTTCTTAAAATGGGTTACGATTTTGTATGGGACGACACTGCGAACAAAGTCTTTGAAGCTTTGAAACTTGTCTTGACCCATACACCACTTTTATTTCCACCCGATTATAGTCAAGATTATTTCATGTACTTAGTTGTTTCAGACTCTACCATTGCTATGTTTCTAGTCCAAGAGGATCATTCACATGATGAACATGTTATATACTATTTGAGTCAAAGTCTCATGACCACCGAAACCAAATATTTACATGTGGATAAAATGGCCTTGGCAACTGTTCAAGTTGTTCAACGTTTTCATCACTACATCTTATTATGAAAAACCAATGTCATTTCCGATTGCAACCCCATGCAACACATTCTTACTCGACAATTTCTAGGGGGGAAATATTCTAAATGGATAGTTATTCTCCAAGATTTTGATTTGGAGTTTGAGCATGCTAAATAAAAGAAGTATTTGGTTTTTGTTGAGTTGATATGTGACCTTCCCTCTACTGAAACAAAAACTGTGGCAGAAGATTCCTTTCCTGATGAATCTCTCTTTCTGATCAGTTATGACGACATATGGTATGGAGACATTATCATTTATCTCCAAACCTAAACTTTTCAGCCTGACATTTCTAGTGAAGATCATCATCGTATTCGGTATCAAGCCCGTGAATACATTATTCTTGGTGATACCCTTGAAGTACTATGCTTAAACCATTTTTTCATGAGTGCTATGTATTCTTAGTGTATCATGCTCTTGTGTGCTTTTTCGTTTTTTGGTTCCGCCTTCAACTTCTTACCTTGCATTCATCTTGGTTTCCAGATGTTGGTGTATTCGCTACCCTATATCGGATTTAGTGATGGTGCTAGTCTCAATACTAAAAACTTAGCGTTTGTTGCATGGGCAATCTATGCACCTACAAATGAACTGATCAGTCTACATGGTGTTTTCCTTGGTTGTGAAACTAATAATATCACGGAATACAGTGCATTTATCGAGTTTCTAATTGACTCCATTTCAGTTGGAATCTGTCATATTATTGTACAACTTGATTAACAGTTAGTAGTACTACAGTTGAGTAACATTTATTCCATCCAAAGTCCTACTTTGTTACGGGTATACTTACGAATTCGCCTCTTGGAAAGACATTTTGATTACGTTGAGTATCAACATATTCCTAGATGTCTAAATACATTGAAACATGCATTGGATAATTATGTGTTAGACATACATCTGAGACATTTATAAACCCCATCACACTTTTTTGTCAAAAAAAAGTAAGCCGGTACGGAATTTATATTTATAATGACCAAAAGTTACAAAAAGTGTCTGTCCAAAGACCAAAATATCAAAAAGTGAAGCTCATGGCTTCATGTACAAAAAACATCGAGGATGTTTCTCACTTTAACAAACAAATGACCATGCAACTTTACGAAGTAGTCGACCAATAGATGCATATACGACAACTGTGTGATGTTGATAGTGCCTAGGAAGTTCATCCACCATGGCATCAGGGACATTCATGGTTAGTCCCTCTAGGTTTTTTTCACTCGCCTTGAGATCCGCAATGACCACCCATGCTACAACACCTCTCTCTCCTCGCCTCTGGATGAGAGATGATCCTAGAGGATGATAAGGCCCCATGTCTACATTATTGAGAGCACTTGAATAGTCCTGGATAGATGACACAAAAAAACGTTTTATATAATTAAAATATCAAAAAAATCATATAACAAAAATTTCCTTCTTACCTATGTCCCCCCACTAAGATCCCTTAGGAAGAGTTAAACCAGGATCCCCATGGAAATCTGTCACGACATATGCATAGTCCTCCACCATGATTAGTTGATTCCTCAACCATTGGGAGAAAAAATCGTCATACTTGACGATAGGAACACCACCATGACGAGCCATTAGGTCCACCCACCTCTTCATCCATGGATTTTGTGGAGTGGGTATGCCCCACTCCACTTGTAGACGTAGGATAAGAACTCTCTCCAGGAATAAGGACACCAAAATGGATCTGTAACCAAATTGTTTCAACCGATCGTTTTGGCACTTCGTTAGTTTCTTTTTCATGCTCTTCGGGACATGCTCAAACTAGTTGAAGACCCTGGGTTCCATGCACTCTATCACGTACTGAAAATGGCTTTGAAAAGCCAGGTGGAGAAAATCACTCCCTCCCATATGGGTAATGGTATAAAGGATGGTCCGCAATGGTAAATATTGAACATCTCTGATGGCCACCTTGCCACTATTGTTTTTCGTACCTGGCACGCAATGGTGAGAAACATAGTAATCCATGGGTTCTCCCCCACCCCTACTGCCTGTGAGTGATACCCGTGAACCACGATGAGAAAACCTAGTTAGAAATTAGATATACTCTATATCCAATGTGAGTGTATGTACACCCACGCGAAAGTCCTATTCGTTCACATCCCACATGTGAACCAAATACTCTAGCAACTTCAGTTGGGCTCTCATGCCCCCAATCTTGAAAAATTTGAGTAAGCCACATTGCCTAAGTGCCATAACTGTGCCTGGGTCATTCCCAAAAAAATAGTCTTCTTCCTCATGCTCTCATTCACACTACTCAAGCATTTTGACCAAATAAATCCTGCCAAGGAACATCAAAAGAAGATTAGAAACATACAAAAATCATTCCTTGAAGTTTTTTTAGTTAAATTTATCTTTTCAAAAATTGGACTGTGGTCGTCATAGGGTTGCGCTTTTTCGTAGAGTGACATCATCGCACCCTGCCTTTAGGTCCCCTGTGATGATTTCAGATTTTCACAATTCATGATACTGTGGATCTGCGACAATCTCAACGTGCAGGTAGCCCCAAAAAATCAGCTTAAAATCCAAATTTAACTAATAAAAACAAAATTTGAAACTATAAAAGGATAAAGAAGAAGGATATTACCTTTTTTACGAAGACGGTTCACAAAATGATCCACAAGGAGCTCTGAAATCGACCATTGAAATTTGGGAGAAAAAATGGTATTGGGGCACCATTTGGGTAAATTTGCAAATGAAATGGTAAAAATGGTGTTTCGGCCTATTTTTATTGTTTTTTACCATGTTTTATTGCAAAATTAAATTATTTTTTTATTTTATCCATGCCCTAAAGTCTAACGAACTTTGCAAAGTGTTTACTATTGCATATTAAAAGGTCTAGGGATGAGACGTTTGAACATGGGTCCACCCTTTTTTGATTTATTTTGCATATTTTTCTTATGTACATATGCTTTTAGGGTTTTTTAGGAAAAACTCTGAGCACAGTATTAATTCTTTCTCACGCTCGTGAAACCATGAGAATGTAATTGAGTAATATTTTATTGTTTTATTTAACTCACATTGGTAATACGAAAAATTAAACCTATGGAGTATCCTTTAAGCTCTTTTCAAGCTCCCTAAACATGAAAAGATAGCCGAGCGACCTTGTTCTTTTCATGCTTGTAAAAGTATTTGAAGAAAATTTCTGATGAGCGGTATATTATCTCTTTTTGGGTCTCGTCAGAATAACTTACAAAAAATGACCTTATGGATTTCCCTTTAAGTGTTTTTCAGACTCTCTAAAAATGAAAAACCCTCGAGTTTTCTTTCTTTGGACTCATTAAACAAGCATCGAAAGATCCATATGGGATCGAACCACTTCTTCTTAGGGTTCATTAAATATACTCCGAGGGACTCATCCAAAGGATGAGATTACATTTAGAATCATATGTTATCGTCCTCAATATTGTGTAAAAATAAAGAGGTACTCACCAGAAATGGTGGGGGGGAATTGGGAAAGAAATGTGTCTCTGTATTTGTGTTAGTGGCAATAATAGTCTCTCTTGAACATGACACCCCCCTTCATCATTGTATCCGGGTTGGGAAATACATTTGTCTCTTGTTTTACCATCCACACATTCATATGTCGGTTCCTCCTTGAGTCAATGCTGCCAAGACAATTGTCGTGTCGTTCATATGTTCAAGATAAGTCCAACCTAAACAAGCCTTCTATCCAGACGACCATCTGCAGTTATAAATTTTCTACCATGGCGGCCTTCCCCGAGTCAGTTTTAAATCACTTCATACTCTGATCTACTTCAAATATGTTACATATTTTGTGTCATTGACATAGATGATTTTATGGGCTAAATTTCGCTCATGGGCTAATTTTCTATGGTTTTTTCAAAAATGAGATTCGCTATTTTAAAAATGATTTGCCCAAATTCTATAGGATAAAATTATTTTACCTTAAAAATCGCCAAAATTTTATAAAAACTATATAAAATCCTTAGAAATTTGAATATTTTTACAAAAATATCGCCAAAC
>SNQJ01S0039685.1:72231-83324 GCA_010110895.2 Picea sitchensis
TGGTTCAATGTGTTTATCTTTGCTTATGCTATGTGTTTTGATATATCCACTTATGCTCTATGCTTCTTAGATATATATGATTGTTAAATCTGATCTGTATGAGGATGCTTAGTGCTGATCTACTGGATTTGATCTGGGTTACTATGGTTAAGTGGTGAAATACTCTAAATTTGAGTATTCACCGCGAAGCTCTGTGCTGTCTTCAAAGTATAATAAGGGTTAAATATTAATTAATGATCTATGATAAGTGCCCTGTAAAAGATATAATCACATATCTATGTCCCAGCTAAAGTTGCAGCCTATTGAGTCTTGCAACCACCCCTTCCTCTACCTTGAGTGAGACTTCATCTTCTTCGCAGGTGTTGTCGAAAGGGCCGGTAGTTAGGGCTTCATTGGTGCGCTCTTGAGTGTTGAACCCTGGGTCTACCCCTGTGCCAACAAATGGTTCTGTGCAAAAGAAAGCTCTGTGCGTAGATATCTTGCCCTAGTGCACATCTTTTTACTTGACCTATGAATATTTGTGCCAAGAATAAGGTTAGATATGAATAAAGGAAGATCAGATCTGAAGAAAAGAAGCGAGATCTGAACGCTTTGTGCTCTAACAAGAGTAAAAGTGGAAATTTTTGAAAGAAAGAGGTTAGATCTGTAGAAACGAGGTAAGATATGTAAGCTTTATTCTCTAATAAAGGTTAGAATAGTTAAAAGTTCTTAGATCTAGAAGCTTTGTGCTCTATAGAAGTAAGATAAGTGAATTTTTTTGTTTCTAGAGCATGGATCTAGGTATGTTTGATAGATTATGTCCTAGCTTAAAACCTAGGGCATTAATAGATGAAAGAAAGTTTGATATGAATAGATCTAATAAGTATGTTATACCTATGCATAGAAAGAATATTTGGACTAACAAATGGATACAGGATCCTAGAAAGATTTTTTTGCAGGCTAGCTACCATGATCCTGGTGCGCAGTAAAAAAGAAAGAGAGGATTGAACCTATGTTATAGTTGTAGAAAACCAGGCCATCTAGCTAAGGAATGCCCTGGTGGAAAACCCAGTTGTCTATGTTGCAAATCTTTGAACCATGAAGTATTGGATTGCCCTAGAATGATTTATAAGATTGAAAGAATGAATCTGCATGAAGAAAACCCTAAGACAACCCCAGAAATAGAAGAACCCCAGAAAGAATCAGAAAAAGTATTAATACAGATGAAAGAAACTCTAAATGGGCATAAATATGTCAATTTATCAGAAATTTTCAAAGAAAAAGAGAAAATCGAAGTAAGAATAGGAGACTTCGACATAGATTGTGTTCTGGATGAGGAAACATAGGTGAATATTATGACATAAATAACTTGGGAAACCCTGGGAAAACCTACTATGATTCCTTCATTAGGAGGAATAAGCTTGTTAAAAGGAAAATTGGTAACCCTATGTGGAAGGATTACCCAGATACCTATGAGCATCAATGGAACGTCGGTAGAGGAATAATTTGAACTTATCAAGTTTATTGAGAACAACACCCCATTTCCAGATTTGTTAGGCAAAAATTGGATTGAGAAAGACCAGATCCAAAGAAATGAAGAAAAGGAAACCCTAGAAAAGAAGAAGCAAGACCTAATAGATTTTATGACTAGAAAGATCGCCTACTTGATGGAAGAACAGGGTAATAGATCGAAGCTATTTGACACCAAGGACTTGGATGTCGAAGTTGTAAGAACACTAGAAGAACCACAGAGGACTGAAATGAATGTTCTAGATGATGAAGAAGTATTTCCCTTGAATCCGAAGAACGAATATCGACAACGCGAAGTGACTATGTATGAAGAGGATAAGAATTAGAATGGAAAAAGGATCACTGAGACGAAGTTCACTGGGAAAAAGGATAGAAATCTAAGTAAGAAGAAAGCCTAGATCAAAAGACTACAGAAGGTTCCAGAGGGACCCCCGCAGAAGGAAAAATTGCAGAATTTGATCTTTGTCGAGATAGCAGAACAACGACATAGGGCACTTCGTCGTGGCGAAGAAATATAACCGTTGGAATCCGATATAACCATTCAACTACTACTCCAAACGGGTTAGAAAAGCATTTATGGCTCACTACCAAACTATTATACCACACCATAATGGACAGAACAAGAGTTAATGAAGCTTTATACCTGTTGCAAGCAAACTGTTACTAAAATTCCTATATATCCCGTCACTCTAGGACCGAAGAACACTTTTTCCAATTGAAAATTTTGACCTCACAGCCTTGATTAAGATTGTCGAGTGATCCTTACGACCTTACCTTATACCCTATTACAGTACCTACGCTACTTTGAGAACCTGATATATTGACCCTGAGCATATATGTCCGACGAATTTAGCGCAACTGAAGAATTTGTAAGAGAGGTACTCGCTAGCCTCAGAGTTGAGAGAATCATGTTGGAGAGAGGATTTTCTATAGGTTTACAGGCATCATTGATGAGAGGAGTGCAAGCCTCCCCGTCGATTTCTCGAGAAGAAACATCCCAAGCCAGCGTAGAAAGAAGAACCAAACATAAATACGATCTGGCCAATGCGAAGTTGCTTCCATCCATCCTACCTACTTACATACCACCTCTGAGTAGTGTGATCAATGGAGACAGTGTGCCTAGAGACTTGGAGTACACTCTAGTCACCGCATACTTGCCAAAAGAGGTACGCACAGTTTGCGTAGTTCAAGAGAAGGTTGCAACATTAAATTTTAGTGACTTCAACTTGGGTGACTGTAAGGTTTATGGCATGCTCACTCCTTGTAAATATCTGATGAAGACAAAGGAAAATAATTCGAATATCATCCCTCAATAATGGATGATGAACCTTGCACAGTCCACTCTACTCAATGTTATGAAGATACTGCACTTCGACAGACACCAAGAGGTGAATTCTTGTGTGAAGCGGATGTTGGCAAGTTACAATGGAGGATATTTATGGTTGAACCGTCGCATAACAGTTTATCCAGCGCTGATCAACCGGATCACCAAGCTTAGCATGCAGGGCCCTAATCCCCACAATTACTATCCTAGAAATACCGCAGATCACGCTCTTTCCCAGAAGATCAAAGAAGCCTATGGCGATGTTGAGAAAGGTGCACAAGGCTACAAGGTAGCTGCTATTGAAATTGGCGCATTGTGCCTCGTCTGTCAACTGATCACAGGGAAGTTGGTACGCAAGAATCGACCCATGAAAGTATCTGACTTCGTAGTCAACCTCATAGGGAAGTGCACAGAGGGACTACAAATGAATTGGGTGAAGTACCTGGTGAATCAACTAGAGATTGACTGCAGAGAAGCCTAGGATTAGGGGCATGAATTCCATTTTAGCTAGCTCTTAATACTTATAGCTTTCGTTGCATGGGAGTTACTGAAAGGTGAAACCTTCCTGGACATAGACCCCTTCGAACCATTGGCCGCAAATTTCAGTACACTGTGGTACTAGAAAGATATGAACAAGCAGTGGCAGTATACTGCTGTTTTCCATACCTACTACACCCAATTGAAGTTCGCCATCTAGTCTGAGCCACGCATGACCCAAAATACTTTACCTAGGTTCCGACCCTTGATGAAGTTCATCATGGACCGCCATTTCATATATATTACAACACGTTCTGATGAGCACAAGGAACAACTTCAATCTTATTATAAGCTGATAGAAGACTACCTAGAGGAGATCACCAAGGAATGGTCGATGAACCTCCTTATCTCAGCAGACCCCACAAAAATGTCCAACATTGACAGCCCAGAAGATGCGCAAAATACACCTGGGCCCAGTAAGAAAAAGAAAACAAAGCAGACAAAGAAGGATGAGGAAATCCAAGATGTAGACAACAGATCTATAAGAACCGCATTCATTACACCAAAGAAAGGAGGTAATGGTGAAGACTTAGAGGAAGTTGAACAAAGGCTAGGAGACAAAGTAGAGATCATATAGAAAAGGAAGGGTTCACCTCTGGAACTTTCTTCCCAGAAGAAATCAAAAGCACCTATGACTAAGCTGAAGACCACGCTCACTCCAGATGACTTTAGTTTTATCATCATAGCTATGAACGAATCCATAGAAGAGATAACAGAAAAGTAAGAATCTAAGAAAGAGACAATGTACAATAGAATCAATATCGAGATCCAAGGAGTACAACAAGATCTCCAGTCTAGCCGCACAGTCTCCTCTGTGGCCTTGCCAGAAGGAACAACAAAAGAGGGAGATGAACCAGTTCAACTCTGTAAGATTGCTGACACAATCGAAGTATGCCTTGGAAAGGCACAGGAAGAAACAACGCAGGCCACCTAGGCCTTAAAGAAAGCACAGGAGGAAATCATTGAGCAATGTCGAGCTGCGCAACAAGAGAAGGATGCTATCTAAGAAAAAATTGAAGAAGAAAGAGTGAAGATCCAAAAAGAAAAAGAGAAACTGCTCACAAAACAGATTGGGATTGAAGAAGCAGTCAACAGAGCATTTCTCTCTGTGACTGGCTTAGAACAGAAGGCAGAAGAAACCATAGAATGCTAAGTGATGAAGCTTGTTGAAGTTATTCAACAACTTCAACAAAGAGTCATGGACTTAGAGATTCAGACAATACCACAGACCCCACAAGAAGTGCGCGAACAATGAGAAATAACTTCCTAGAGCACCGTAGAAAGGATTAAATCACTCACTGAGGAATGCAAACAATTAAGTAGCAGAAGTGCGCAGATCTACGAGAACCTAACTGAGAACCCATAATTGCATAAATTGGATTCGCAGCTCCAAGAGGGGAAGTACGATGCCAAAAAGCTACAGGTGCAGCTGAAGTCTCTGTCACCCATAGAGAGAATGAAGAGGTTTCCAGAACAACGCACAACCCAACAATAGATTCAAACACTTCAGAGTAAAGTAATGGAAGTCTCTCAACGACTTCAACGAGTGCAAGAAAAGGCATGTCAACTATTCACTGAAGTGGAAATCCAAGGAGTAGAACTTGAATAGGTTGTGAATATAGCAGAACAATGCCTAGAAGGGTCAGTGAATGAGCCACTCATCCAGGAGTTCACTGAGAAAGAGGCAATAGCAATGTGGCAGGTCGAAGCAGCTCGAGCCAAGCTCGAGGAATTTGAAGTAGAATTGTTCAAACCTGAGTGACTCGGGACGAGTCACGGGTGAGTGTTGGGGGCCTGTTGGACCTTGACCAAGTTTTGAGGAAAACTTGGTCATAATTGACCATTTTTAGAATTTGACAGCCTATCAAAGATGGATCTCCAGGAGAAGCAAAGATCATGGGATCTCGGTCCACTTTTGGGCCCCTTTTAGGGTTTTGGTTTAATGTAATGGGAAAGGGATGTTGGCCCATGGGTTTACCCATGCTTAGGCCCACTTTTGTAATGTGTAAATAGAAGGATAGGCAATGTAAGAAGTAGTAGATGTGATTTATTAGTGCAATTGGTAGTGCATCTATGTGATGTCAAATAAGTGCTATGTGCGAACTACGTGGTTGATATAGAAAGCTAAGCACTATAACGAAAGGAAGAAGGATCTAGCGAGCTGCAAAGATCTTTTGTCCTATGTGAAGAATGGTTTTGGAGGCTTTGTGCTTGTAACAACTTGAAGACGATAATAAAGAAGAAGATATTATGGACGTAGCCCCAGGGGGGGGTGAACCACGTAAATCTATGTGTTATGCTCTGTGCTTTGGTTCAATGTGTTTATCTTTGCTTATGCTATGTGCTTTGATTTATCCACTTATGATATGTGCTTCTTAGATATATATGATTTTTATATCTGATGTGTATGAGGATGCTTAGTGTTGATCTATTAGATATGATCTGGGCTACTATGGTTAAGTGCTGAAATACTGTAAATATGAGTATTCACCGCGAAGCTCTATGTTGTCTGTGAAGTATAATAAGGGTTAAATATTGATGAATGATCTATGCTAAGTTCCATGTAAAATATATAATCACAGATCTGTGTCCCAGCTAAGGTTGTAGACACCTGAGTCTTACAACCACCCCTACCTATACCTCAGGTGAGACTTTATCTGCTTCGCAGGTGTTACCAAAAGGGTCGGTAGTTAGGGATTTGTTGGTGCGCTCTTGAGCATTGAACCCTGGGTCTGCTCCTGTTCCAACAAATGGTTATGTTGCGAGGACCTGAAACTATGATCGCTGGGAAATAAGGAAGAAGAAACTTTGTGCAAAAGAAATCTTTGTACGTAGATATGTTTCCCTAGTGCGCATCTTTTTACTTGACCTGTGAAGCTTTGTGCCAGGAATAAGGTCAGATATGAAGAAAGGAAGATCAGTTCTAAAGAAGAGAAGTGAGATCTGAACGCTCTATTCTCTAAGAAAAGTAAAAGTGGAAATTTTTGAAAGAAAGAGGTCAGATCTGCAGAAACGAGGTAAGATCTATAAGCTCTGTGCTCTAATAAAGGTAAGAATAGTTAAAAGTTCTTAGATCTGGAAGCTTTGTGCTCTATAGAAGTAAGATAAGTGAAATTTTTTGTTTCTAGAGCATGGATCTAGGTATGTTTGATAGATTCTATCCTAGCTTAAAACCTAGGGAATTAATAGATGAAAGAAAGTTTGATATGAATAGATCTGATAAGTATATTATACCTATGCATAGAAAGAATGTTTGGACTAACAAATGGATGTAGGATCCTAGAAAGATTTTTTTGCAGGCTAGCTACCATGATCCTGGTGCGTAGTACAAAAGAAGTTGGGGATCATTTAAGAGAAAGAGAGTATTGACCCTAGGTTACAGTTGCAAAAAACTAGACCATCTAGCTAAGGAATACCCTGGTGGAAAACCCAATTGTCTATGTTGCAAAGATTTGGACCATGAAGTATTGGATTGCCCTAGAATGATTTATAAGATTGAAAGAATGAATATGCATGAAGAAAACCCTAAGACAGTGCCAGAAATAGCAGAACCCCAAAAAGAATCAGAAAAAGTATTAATACAGATGAAAGAAACTCTGAATGGGCATAAAGATGTCAATTTATCAGAAATTTTCAAAGAAAAAGAGAAAATTGAAGTAAGAATAGGAGACCTCAACATAGATTGTGTTATGTATGAGGAAACACAGGTGAATATTATGACATAAAGAACTTGGGAAACCCTAGGAAAACCTCTATGATTCCTTCATTAGGAGGAATAAGCTTGTTTAAAGGAAAATTGGTAACCCTATGTGGAATGATTACCTAGATACCTTTGAGCATCAATGGAACGTTGGTAGAGGAAGAATTTGAAGTTATCAAGTTTATTGCGAACAACACCCCATTTCTGGCTTTGTTAGGCAAAACTTGGATTGAAAAAGACCAAATCCGAAGAAATGAAGAAAAGGAAACCCTAGAAAAGAAGAAGCAAGACCTAATATATTTTGTGACTAGAAAGATTGCCTACTTGATGGAAGAACAGGGTAACAGATCGAAGTTATTTGACACCAGGGACTTGGATGTCGAAGTTGTAAGAACACTAGACGAACCATAGAGGACTGAAATGAATGTTCCAGATGATGAAGAGGTATTTCCTTTGAATCCGAAGAATGAATATCGACAATGCGAAGTGACTATGTCTGAAGAGGATACGAATCATAGTGGGAAAAGGATCACCGAGACGAAGCTCACCGGGAAAAAGGATAGAAAGATAAGTAAGAAGAAAGCCTAGATCAAAAGACTACAGAAGGTTCTAGAGGGAGCCCTGCAGAAGGAAAAATTGCAAAATTTGAGCTTCGCCGAGATAGTAGAACAACGACATAGGGCACTTCCTCGTGGCAAAGCAATATAACCGTTAGAATCCAATATAATTGTTCGACTGCTGCTCCGAATGGGTTGGAAAATCATTTATGGCTCACTACCAGACCATTATACCACGCCATAATGGACAGAACAAGAGTTAATGAAGCTTTATACCTGTTGCAAGCAAACCGTTACTAAAATTCCTATATATCCCATCGCGCCATGACCGAAGAACACTTTTTCCAATTGAGAATTTTGACCTCGCAGCCTTGATTAAGATTGTCCAGCGATCCTTACAACCTTACCTTCTACCCTATTATAGTACCTACATTACTTTGAGAACCCGAGATATTGATCCTGAGCGTATATGTCCGACAAATTTAGCACAACTGAAGAATCTGTAAGAGAGGTACTCGCTAGCCTTAGAGCCGAGAGACTCATGTCGGAGAGAGGATTGTCTATAGGTTTATAGGCATCATCAATGAGAGGAGTGTAAACCTCCCCATCGACTGCTCGAGCAGAAACATCCCGAGCCGACGCAGAAATAAGAACCAAACATAAAGACGATCTGGCCAATGCGAAGTTGCTTCCATCCATCCTACCTGCTTACATACCACCTCTGAGCGGTGTGATCAACAGAGATAGTGTTCCTAGAGACTTGGAGTACACTCTAGTCACCATGTACCTACCAAAAGAGGTATGCTGAGTTCACGTAGATCAAGACAAGGTTGCAACATTGAAGTTTAGTGACTTCAACCTGGGTGACTAGAAGGTTTATGGCATGCTCGCTCCTTATAAATATCTGACGAAGACAAAGGGAAAGAATTCAAATATTGTCCCTCAGCAATGGATGATGAACCTCACATAGTCCACTCTGCTCAACGTTATGAAGATACCGCACTTCGACAGACACCAGGAGGTGAATTCTTGTATGAAGTTGTTGTTGGAAAGTTACCATGGAGGGTAATTATGGTTGAACCATTGCATAACAGTTGATCCAACACTTATTAACTAGATCACTGGGCTTATCATACAGGGCCCTGATCCCCATGATTACTATCGTATAAAGATCATGGATCGTGCTCTTTCTCAGAAGATCAAAGAAGCCTATGGAAATGTTGAGAAAGGCACGTGAGGATACAAGGTAGCTTCTATTGAAAGTGGCGTAGTGCACCTCGACTGTCAACTGATCACAGGGAAGTTGGTACACAAGAATCAACCCACACAAGTGTTATAACCCTAAATTTCACCACACATACTTACCTGGCATCAGGCCAACTCATATCCCTTCTTTCCCAAAAACTACTGAACAACTCTTCTAAAAACTCAATTTTTAAAAGTACACGCTAGCTGGCCCACTACAGCTCACGTGTATATAAAAGTACACGCTAGCAGGCCCACTACAGCCTGCGTGTACCTTCAGAATCATAAAAAAATGAAAGTTTCCGACGAGACAAAAAGCTATGGGTCAGTTAACTAAAACTCCCGGCCATGCATGGCCAAGGGTTTGTCCAAAACCCTAGCTCCTTCTAGCCTATAAAAGAAGGGGTAGGGGTACCATTTGGAGGAGGAAAATTATAGCGAAGAAACTCTGCCCATTTTTCGAATCCATTGTCCCAACCCTTTAGCCTTTCCTCAAGCCTACGGAGAATTAACGCAAAGCAGTTGGAGGACAAAAGAAGAGGAGGATCCCAGGATCAGGATCAAGGAGCGGTGGCCGGTCTCAACTTTAATTGTAAGTTGATTCATTTTGAAAATAATAAAAGAATACTTTTCCCGTCCCAATGCATGATTTATCTATGATTTGTTTAATTTGTGCTTAATTTCTAACCCTCAAGTAGAAAAGTAGCGTGCATGCATCGTTGTTTTTCTTGATTGCAGGTTATCTTTGGAAGGAGCAGCGCAAGCAAACGGTCAAAGAGCGCAACGGAGGATCTACACCAAACATCAGTAACAAGGTTAGTGGTTCCTTTCCATGTATGTATCGTGAAAGAGGGGTTTAAGTTTTGGGTGGTAGGTTAAAAGTCATTTCTTTACGGTCAAAATCTGCATGCAAGTCTGACCCTTGTTTGCTAGTCCATAGGGTATTTTTCCCAACAACAGAGTTGGTGACTATACTGGGGAAGATACTCTTTAGAGTTTCCGGATTTAGTTGAGTTTTTGGGTAGGTTAAGAGATTAGATTTTATGTTTCTTTGCCTATCTTTTTCTGTAAGGCCTGAGCTAGCAGGGCAGCCTAGTTCTTTATACCAGTTTTCCCTGACTGTTGCTTGATGACAATTTTCGGGACACACAGAGGTACACGTGGCCTGCAGAAGGCCTCAACGCGTGTACCCACGCCCTAATCTCTTAAATCCCGCATGTGAATGCTAGCTGTAGAGTTTCAATAGCATGTAGGAGTTCAGAAAGCTTGAGAGGCAGTCCTCCTCTTCCCTGTCATAATTATACATTCTCAGGGGGTTTTCTGGATCCTGTCTGAGTCTTGCTGGTTCACAGTCTTGTCTCAATTTGTCTTGTTGTGTTTTGTTTTCCTTGCAATTACTTTTCTTTTTTGTTAAGAAGAAGCATCCAAGCCTTCAAGAGACCCTGGTTATCAATACCAAAGGCCTCTTCCTGGTCTAGGCTGCCTGTGTTTATTTTTGTCTTAGAGTTTATACATACACGCAGCCTGTACAAGGTCAGCCCGTGTGTACACGCGTTCTGTTGTAGCTCAACACACGTTCATACGCATGCTGTTTCAGTGACAGTAGCGTGCTTGTCAGGCTGCTTTTCAATCAGGGTGGGGCAGTCATCCCCTCCTGTGGTGAAGAGTGTTCCTCTCAGGTGTTTGAGTCTAGGGTTGAACAGTCAGTAGGTTAGGGCCTCTTACCCTTTGCCTTATTTTTCTTAGTTGATAATTGATAGAAAAAAAAAAAAAAAAAAAAAATTGTTTTATATTTTTTAGACAAGCGTAAGAGTTTGTGCTTTCTTGATTTCCATTGTGTGTCTTTGCTCTGATTCTTTGCGATCTGCGCTTTAAGCCAGAATTTTTTTTCTTGGTTTTAGGCTTGTCGGTATTTTCCCTTTGTTGCTTGATTAGCATGTAAATAAAAATAAAAATATATATATATACTTTCATTTTCTTCTTTGTTTGAAGATTGTGTTTCTGCATCAATAGCTAGGGAGAAGTCTTTTTGTTCTTAAGTTTTTTGCAGTGCATTTAGAGCATAAGTAGCTCATAGTCGAGAGAAATTCCTTTATGTTTGCTGCATGAAATCTTAGAAAAATTGAAAAGAAAAAGAAGTCTTTCTTTGTGAAAAGTTGTTGATTTTTGCATTTAGTAAAAGTCTTTTGTTTCCAGCTTTTTTCATTTGTTTTTTCTTTGA
>SNQJ01S0039685.1:90748-100854 GCA_010110895.2 Picea sitchensis
TGTGTATTATTCGCGGCTACTCTTTATAGTTATTTGACATGGATCTACAGTGTATTTGATTGGTAGCCATGGTTCTATTTTATCCCGAGCATGGGTATGCCCGCCTCGTGAGACATTTTTTATTTTGCAGACATCACCTCCTGGTTCCTGATTCTTGGGCTCACTCATTTAGCACATCAGTAAAGATTGGTAAAATATTGGCAATGTATTTCGACCATCATATGCTCTTCTGAACTCACACATTAGGGGGCATCTATTATAACCCTAAATTTCACCACACATGCTTACCTGGCATTAGGCCAACTCATATCCTTTCTTTCCCAAAAACTACTGAACAACTCTTCTAAAAACCCCATTTTTAAAAGTACATGCTAGCTGGCCCACTACAGCCCATGTGTATATAAAAGTACACACTAGCATGCCCACTACAACCCACGTGTACCTTCAGAATCACAAAAAAAGGAAAGTTTTCGACGGGACAAAAAGCTATGGGTCAGTTAACTGAAACTCTCGGCCATGCATGGCCAAGGGTTCGTCCAAAACCCTAGCTCCTTCTAGCCTATAAAAGAAGGGGTAGGGGTACCTTTTGGAGGAGGAAAATTATAGCGAAGAAACTCTGCCCATTTGCCGAATCCATTGTCCCAACCCTTTAGCCTTTCCTCAAGCCTAAGGAGAATTAACGCAAAGCAGTTGGAGGACAAAAGAAGAGGAGGAACCCAGGGTCAGGATCAAGGAGCGGTGCCCGGTCTCGACTTTGATTGTAAGTTGATTTATTTTGAAAATAATAAAAGAATACTTTTCCCGTCCCAATGCATGAGTTATCTATGTTTTGTTTAATTTATTCTTAATTTCTAACCCTCAAGTAGAAAAGTAGCATGCATGCGTAGTGGTTTGTCTTGATTGCAGGATTATCTTTGGAAGGAGCAGCGCAAGAAAGCGGGCAAAGCGCAATGTAGGATCTACACCAAACATCAGTAAAAAGGTTAGTAGTTCCTTTCCATGCATGTATTGTGAAAGAGGGGTTTAAGTTGTGGGTGGTAGGTTAAAAGTCATTTCTTTACGGTCAAAATCTGCATGCAAGTCTGACCCTAGTTTGCTAGTCCGTAGGGTATTTTTCCCAACAACAATGCTTCCTTCCATGAACCTCTACAAGTCCTCGTATACATCTCCTCATATAGAAATCATTCATATGAACTCAGAATGTTGAGAGTACAAGGCAATTGTATCTCTAACAGGACCAATTTCATTCTCAAACACTCTGGTCAAAACTTATGTTTATATGGCGAAGAAACATCATAATGACATGATCCAACATCGTGCCATGCGAATGATTTAAGCCACATCTTAATGCATGTCAAACCATGATTCCATTCCAATCATGATGACATCATATGATTGCATACTTGTGAATTTCGGTCACAATGACCACATCTCCTATAATCATTTCCCAACACTATTGTGAACATGATCTGACACCAACCTCCGTATGATCCTTTAAGTTATTCATGAATACAAATTATCTTACCTTGCCATCATTACCATGGATGTGACCATTATAATCTGAATCTTAACTTATAAATATTCCTCTGGATGGATTCTCCATCCAGATGAGAATTATTTACCCATTTTATTGTCACACCATCTCCATTTACACTGTGTTTTGTCCCTTCATATCGTTTGCATACTCTATACCCTTCCAATACTCCATCGCGAGATGCCCTGTTCCAGTACTAAACCCCCAATTATTTGTTTTGTTTCCTCATACACTTTACAAATTGCTTTAATCCAGCATGGGGGTTGATAGATATGAGCTTGTGTTCCAATTATACAGGGAGACATAGGAATACCAAGCTTGCAGGGAGAAATTTGAATAAGACGGCTCGGTTCCATTTTTGGAAAAATTCAAAGGATATCATGAGGGAGTATCTCTTTCTTTTTCTCAAACATATGATGGAGAGAGTGTTCAGTTTAGGGAGATGAAATCAGAAATTTTGGAGGCCACCATAGAAGAAGCTACAGGCTTACCTTCCTACAAAGAGAAATATTTTAAGGGGGTGATCGTTGACAAAATGCTTTGTCACAAGTTTCTAAGGATGGAGCATCAGGACCCCAACTGGACCAAAGGTATTCCTCAAATTTGTATTAAGGAAGAGTATTGTACAATGCTCATTAGTATGAAGAGGTTTCTTACTTATGAAGGGATGTATGTTGTGACCTTCTTATACCATTTAAAACTTTTGTCACATTTTGAAGGAGGGCCACAAATTGATTTTTACCATTTCTTCTTGATGAGTCTAAATAAAATAGTGAGGGGAGTTAAATAAACATATAAGAAACCCAAAACTAGTATCCATCACCATGGCCTAATGCAATTATTGGTTGTCCATGCATTGAGAAAACAAGGCAGTAGTTGGAAACAACTCCTTCAACATAATTTTTCTTAAGAAGGAGTTTCTAAATATATAGAAGAACATGAAACATAGGCATGTAGTGAGGGGTCCAGTAGAAAGACAAAGAAAGGGAAGAAGTTAGGGGGTGAAGAAGTTATTGTTTCAGCTATTTCATCCCATCTTGTTGATAAAGTGGATAAGGATAAGTCTGTTATGGAGGATTATACTGCATCCAAGAAAAATAAAACTTCTCGACCTCAGAAAACAAGTCTATCCCCGATTCCAAAAACTAAAAGGCAGCAAAAGAAGGACTTTGGGCAAGGTGAACGCTCAGATAGTGATCCCGAGGAAACCATTGAATTATCACCAGATCTAGTTAGCAAGTTAGAAAAGGCCCATGAACTAAACATTCAGAGTAGGAAAAAGTATCAAAAGAAGGATGTGCCAGAAGAACAAATCTTAGAGGAGCCCACTACATCTAGGAAGGAAATTCCTTCCCAATATAAGGAACCAAGTCCATCCTCAATCCCTAAATATCACTTTCCACGAAGTGAGAGGCGAAAAAGGAAGAAACCAGGTCAAAAGGAAGTTTCACATGTTTCCCTTGAGGTAAATATTGAGTTCCCTGCAACAACTATTGTGTTTCCTCAAGATTCGACTAGTGAGTTAAAAAAGACTCCTGAGGTGAAAAGTGGAAGTAAGGGGAAGCTTGAAACGAGGAAGGTTCAAAATAATCAAATCTTAGAGCCTACACATCAATCCTCCAGGGTGGAAAAGAGGAATGTTCAGCAAGAAAAAACTCTAGAACCTACACTTTGGTCCTCTAAGGTGAAAATCAAATATGTACAAGAGAAACAGGTCCCCATTCCTATATCTTCTACTAATACAAAGAAGAGGAAGTTATTTGAAGAGACTTCCACTCCTGTTAGAAAATTTGAGGAAGCCTCACTTCCTATACGAAGAACCACAAGAAGCATGGATAAACAGATAATAGTTCCACATGTGCCTTGTCTTCCAGAGGATCCTATTGATATTATGACTTATCCAGAGAAATAATGTGGTTATGGATAAACGATTTGTGATACCGAGGGGTTAGTGACAAAAACCTTGAGAGGTTTAAGAAAGGAAAAGGAAGCCTGAGGGGAGGTAACTGAACAAACAACCTTATACGATCCTGTTAATTCCCCGAGAAAAAAATAGTTGATAGTGAAGGTTGGGAAACTTACAAAATAGAATGAGAGGTTAAAACAAGAGGTTACAGAGTATCAAGTTTTGGATAGGCACATTAAGGAAGAGAATGCACAATTGAAAGAATATAATCTAAGGTTATAGGATGCACAAGAAGAAGTCTCAGCTAAACTCAACAAAGTTCTATGTTTGATCCAATACACCAGGGTGATTAATAAGGAGCTTAGGAGTGAGGCCTCTGATTTTAATATCCTACAACCAGATAAATCATGTTTAGACAGGATGGAAGACAGTTCAGTTTTGAAAAGTTTTGAGTATCAGTTTTGAAATTTTTGCATGAGGACATGCAATGACTTAAGCATGGGAGAAATGTTGATTCTCCATTTTGACACCTCTATCACCTCATAGTATCTTCTATATGGGTCAATTTTACCTCTGACATGTGCATATGTTGTCTATTTCCTCCAAAAACCTACCTTGTGACATTATCCCTATGCATAAAGAGGTAACCTATGTTAAAACATGATATGTTTGATTTCTTTATTAAATTGAGATTAAATGATTGATTATTTATGCTCCTAATTAATTTGAGTATTATTAAGAAGCTTCATGAAAAGTCACCACTTCATCCGATACTACCGTTGGTCCGGTACTGCAACAACCAACTATTCTATTCTGGTACTYCGCTTGATCTGGTACCAAATCCACCTAATCTCATACCAACTTCGCCTGATCTGGTACCAACACTGTAGTGATCTGGTACCAACACTCCATTGATCTGGTACCACCTCGCATTTATCTAGTACCAACTATGTKCCTATTTCGGTACCATCGTTGCACTGATCTAGTACCCAAATTTATTATTTTGCTAGTTTGGTACTAAACCCCTATCTACAGGATTAACRTTTTGAACGATTATGTTGATGGTGTTTCCAAGAAATTAGTTGGATGGAAGTATCCTTAGATAGTTTGAAGATCACGATAGACTTCATCACTCATGCAATTCGTTTCATGAGGATGAAGTCCATTCCTTGAGATATGATATAATTCATCAATTCTAATATTTCATAAACATTTGATAATTATCCTCAGGCCTTGATTGTAACGACTGACCTTATTTAAAAGGGATGTTGTGTAGATGATAAAAAAGGAGAGAGAATGATATAAACTTTTATGTTGGGAAATGAAATCTTGAATAACTGATTCACTTGATCAATTGAATGAATACTAATGTTAGTTTGTGTAATTCATGGGTATGAGTAAAGTGTTTTAGTCTGTAATTTCTTTAGAGGTACCTTGTTGTTTTGGCAAGGGCCCACCCCCCCAACCAAGGTAATCCTCCTTGTATATGTCTTTGTGTGACATAAGTTAATTATGTGAGTGTGCAAATATGATAGTTGTGTGTTGTTGATAATTCTAAGTGCATAAACTTTCTTAGGTACCATACAGATTTATAAAGAGATTTGAGATTGGATCAATGTGAATGAACGGTTATACATTAAGCATAGTAGATAATTTTATTCCCATTTCTGCAGAATGATATTTAGTTAACAAAAGATGGGTAGATGCTTGGGATTGTTAAATAAGAAATTGTTATTGTTTTGAATTTATGATTGTTTTGTTCTTAGTAGGTACAGGAACAATAAGACTTCATCTCTCACCTCCATGATCCATGTAATGAATTCTTTCAATCATATTGATTGTCTCCTGTATTGAGGAAAGTTTGATTGAAATTGATTAAGCTATGATTGGTTTCTTTCCAAGAGTAATTAGAGTAAATTGTTAATTTTTATTCAATTGCTACAAGAAGCAAGGTCTCAGTTCATCTCCTCGTTTCATGAGCCTATAATGAACAGACTTGTTATCTAAGCAATAATCTTTTCAATTGACTGTTTGTTTGAGGTTTTACTATGAGCTTTATTTTCTAAGTTTAAATTTGTGTGAAGTATTCAAATATTCCAAAACAGAGTGTTATGTTATTAATTATTTCCTGATTGAGCTAGATACAACAGACATATATATGTTATCTATTTTCGTCACATATAGCGTAACATCTCTTTTGATTATGAATCCCGGATTGACATATAAATGAGTGCAATATAATAAGCATATATATACACCAACACATCATAAATACATAAAATTCATACCTACATAGTTTCCATTAAATGATTTTGATGCTACCTAACAAGACGTTATTAGTAGTAGATTTCTTCATACAGATGTCTTCCATATGTAGCACATCATCGAAAACACTTGTGTCCATGCAATAACTCCCTCTTTCATGGAACAATGCCTATCATTAGCAAGTTTCATATTCATATATATAAAAATAGACTACTCTTAGTCTTTAAAGTGCCATATATACATTTTAAACAGTCTACATTCACTAATGCATATCTATATACACTAAGAATGCATCTCTAACATGCTTATAATTTCATATGTAATCTAACTTATGGTACTATGTATGGTTATCCAATAGTCCATATCAGATTTGTTGCTACAAAAATTGCAACAACTTTTTCCATCATTCACAATTCTCTTCATTGTTCATGGCTATCCTCAATTTCCATGAATTCATGCATCCCTTTTGTGCTCTCATCGTAATCACTACATCTGATTATTTCTTTCTTGAGCAGTTTTCCATCCCATCCACTCTTGGCCACTTTTACATTTTTAGCCTGATACTATGCTAATACTAATATTCAACCTTACTATATTCCATGGATCCATCTGTCCCAAGAAATACATGACTAAATTATATTTCTAATCATGTTGTTTATAACATTTGGAGCTTCAATATCTATTTACTTTTTGGACTAAGCTACTTCATCCCTTCCTTCACTGAACACATCAACCCTTGTAGTTGCTTGAACCATTCGTTTCTTCTTTTCTGACCCATTTGGTTTCAACTTGACTTTCTTAGTCAATTTTTAGCATATTGCAATTCTACATAAGGTATTCCTTTCCATCTTCATAGAGATTAATTGGAATTAGTTAGCACTGCTCTTAATTGAGATCATAAATTCTAGTGATACTTCCAACCCGTGGAATGTCACTAATGGCTCTTTTTACATTTGAGATGGGTTCTCCACAATTTGTATTCCTTTTTCATTCCAAAACAAGAATATACTCATTTTCTTATGCATGGTTCCTTATTGATTTCCCTTCAGGAAATTCATTTCTCTATTTATGTTCCTCTTGATTGGATATCTCCATGCTACTTGGGAAATTCCTTCAGTGCTTTTGGAATGCGTCCATAATCCTCTCCTACTTTTTTCATCCCTAATGGAGTGTTTTCATGCACCCATAATATCTTGACATCGACCTCATTATTTATTCTTTCATTATCCTAAGATGTTCAAAGTCTTGACTCCATACTAGAATATGTCTCCATCCTTCAATCTTTCTGGAAAAACCCTTCTTTGAAAACCGTCTGGATTCTTCTTAATCCAATTTGTACATAATGCATTGCTTATGCATATTCTAGCACTTCTTTAGTATGCACACACCTTTATTACTTCACCCTTGAAGTTCTATCATACAACCATGCTTCCACTGCACTCCTATGATAAAAATCATGGAGATGATATCTCAAAATTGTAGAATTGATCCTTGGAAATGTTACATCTTATTTCCATGTATACACTCTTCCTTTATTAACCATAAGACTAGTCCCTAAATACATATTCTATCGCATGGCACTCTTCCTTTATTAACCATAAGACTAGAATATTGAAATATAAATCCTTTTAAAACATCCCTCCCGACAATGTACTAACCTACCTTTACATTGATACCCTTTATAGTGAATGGATATTCACTACTTCATCCAATAAATATTTTACTCTTGTTCTCTTATTCCACTGAGCACTATGATTAGCATAAGTCGATTTCTTGTAGTAGATTCCCAAGACTTTATGGATTCACTAAGACTCATACCTTAACATTATTTAGTCTGGTCCTATGATCATGTTGTAAGATATTATTGACATAACATTATGTCCTCAATTTTTTCTCCTCATTCTTGATACCAGGTCCAAACACTTTCATATTCTATAAACCATCCTTCCATATTCCCATGCTTTGCATCTCCATATGAAATTATGGTACATGCATTATCATGTATTGCAAATGTATTTCCCTCCTAGCATCCACATCTTATGTGCATAATTTTTATCTAGAATTCTTTCCCCAAACAAGAATTTCATTAGGTTCTTCCATGTTTCTTATTGAACCCAATATCTGATCCAACAACTTCTTAAAGAAACCAAATGTGGAATGAAGAACTGCATCTATCCTTATTTATTCTATATTTATACATCTATAGACATCTCTATAAATTTTCTATTTTAATTGTAATCATAACACTTGAAAAAATGCACACAACAACATTTGTTAGCTAAAACCACAGTATACAATTCTAGTAGCATATGCAAAATTTTACCCCTTTATGGTCACTAGAAAAATTCTTTATGAATTCATGTGAATTGTTTTTCTCATATCACAATTTTGGGTGATTACATGTACTCCTCTATCCAATACCTTTCCAATGACTTCTTTCTTGCTCAATTATTGTTGTAGGAAAATCCCCCTGAGGACAGGTGAATATCCTCTTGGATTCTAGACCCCTATACCAAGACATAAAACATGCAAATGGACACTAACATTCCTTTGAATCTAACTAACTAATCATAAAGAGAAGGAGAAGGAAGAAAGTGTTATGCACCTTATTCCGATGCTTATCCTCGTTGCTCCAATTTGAGCTTGATCTACAAACTCTTCAACACCACTCGATACCTACAATGAAATGGACAACAAAAGACAAAGAAATCATACTCTACTCTATAAGATTAGTCCAATCGAATCCATATAGAAGACAAACATATGTAAATATACATAGGTTATAAGTAAATATTCCAAGAAATATATTAATGAGAACTCTTAAAGAAATACTTACAGACTATATATGCAGTTGCAACAGCTTCCCCAAGTCCTCCTAGTCCATCCCTTGCACAAATATCCCAAAATCATAGGTTTGATATCCTAAATCTTTCTCCCAAGACCATAGGTTTGATACCTCAAATCTACACCACTCCTCCCTTCTCCATGGAAATACCTCATTATATAGGATTTGGAGGCTTAACGACCATGGAGAGGATCACTCATCAGATCCGCTAAAATGGGATGTCTAAGATATTTAGGGAGAAAATATCTCTTAAGGATTTTAGGGAGGAAATATCTCTCAAGGATTTTAAGGAGGAAATATTTCAACCATCCATGAGATCCTCCACCTTCCTGAAAAAATAGGAAACAAAATGGGAGGTGGATTCTCACACTTAATTAATTTCTTTCTCATGAATATTAATAATAATTCATGTGCACTTGGTATTTTGGCCTTCATGTAATATATCCCTCATCCACATTGACTAAGGATTGTGAAATATGTTATTCCATGGTGTCAAGGTGTATGATACACTTATATGACACTTAATACACTTAGGGATAGGTACCTAGGTGTGAAAATTTCATGTGTAACAGAATGACCCCTAAAGTGTGAAGTCAGAAGAGAGAATGATGGTCAAAACACTTTACAAATATTTAATGCAAGGGTGTGGAGTTGGAGAACCTGGAAGAAGCTACAAACAACCATCAAACAATATTAAAAAATGTTCCATTTCCAAGGCAGGCATACCTATTCTTGGAATATGAGATGACTCAAAGTACGGTCGTCGAAAAATACACTGCGGATCCATGAAAAATATTGAATAAGGATATGGCCACCAAATATACAATGTGGATCCATACCTCCATGACATGAATTGATTGTAGCCATGAAAATTACACAGTCGAACTATGAGATGATAAAACATAGCCACATGCCAATACAATGTGGATCTATGTGATTGTCTATACATCAGCATGCTCAAATGATCTCCTTCGTAGCCTGGGAAAATAAGTTTAATAGAGTGAATGTTCAACCCAGGTTCTTCATCCCAATCCCAATGTTGTACAAATCTATCCATGTGAATAGATGTTTTTATGTCAAACATGGTAGAAACCACTTGATTACCAATCATTGAGGTAAACCGTTAACAGGTGCCAAGGAAATCACCAGTGATGTCAATGAATCCCAAGGTACCCTAGTACATTCCAACGAATGTGAATAAATGATCTGAAGTTGAACATTCGTGGAATAATCTGATCATAGTTTAATGATGCAAACCTATTGTTGGAAGCGAGGAGGCATGTTGTTGAGGCATGTAGGTCTCAAGGTACTAACTGGTTTCTTAGTCTAATTCGTGGATGATGTGTTGAAGTCGACAGGAAAAGACTCATCAAAGGAGGGATTTGATGTATCCCCCATCATTGACATGAAACTAACATAGGAAAGTGATGTAATATGGTGGATCAAATGAGTATGGACTGACACATGAAATGGAATTTGGAAATACTACAGATGGATGGTTTGAAGTGAAACCTCCCTTGAACATGATGAGGCATGACAACTGACTTGGAAGCATT
>SNQJ01S0039685.1:111840-128628 GCA_010110895.2 Picea sitchensis
AAAATCCCCCTCATCTATGGAGTTAGTTGGATTTGAATTTGAGGTCAAAGTTGGATCTTAGGGAGGATCCACAACTAATGGAGAAATATCCTCAACCTATCCCAAGAATATCTAAGGTGGTTGGGCCTCTCCAAGATTATATAAGGAGGCCTTCTCATGGTGAAAAAAATAGAGTTTAGAGGCAACAAACTTATGATCTCATATGGGAGATAATCAGTAAAGCATATTCACTTTGATTGTGGATTATTTGAGCAAGGGGTTGGACAAGGAGAGAAGGAAGAGGCTGCTACAACTTCATCAAAGGTCTGTAAGTATTGCTATCTAGTTCTCATTAATACATGTGCTTGACCTATTTCTTTAAAGGTTTTGTATGTCTACATGAACTTGTCTTTGATAGATAGATATAGTTTTGGATTAATCATGGTAAAATAGGAAGTTGTTTTGTATTTGTTGTTATTGGATTGCAGGACTTGTTGAAGGGATTGGGGATCAAGGCTCAACTTGGACTGGGCAAGGAAAAACATCGATGAAAGGGTACATTATTCTTCCTTTTCTCTATTTGATTGACTTATCTAGATTTAAAAGGATGTCAGTGACCAAATTTATCACATTTCTATCTTGATCTTAGAGATTTAGGGTTCAAGAGGAAATCCACTTGTTCGCAGGGGGGTTTTCCTGTAAAAGGAGGCTTGGTCCTTTTTGGGTTCTTCTTCTTCTTCTCTTTCCATTTCTTCTTCTTATTATCAACCTCTCTACTTTCTTTAGAGATTTCACTAGGTGAAGAAGGAGAAAGGGAAGGAAACTTAACAGGTGAAGAAGGCAAAAATTTGACATGAGGTTGATGTGTGGGTGGTGTGCTTACATTTGAAGCACTAGGTGCATTTCAAGCACTATCAAGATTCGAGATCACTGGAGTGGGGAAAAACCAAACCAGTAATCTAATCGTGAGTCTTGGAAGAATCAGTGTGGCAATGCATAGAGAACCAATGTTTCCAAAATAAGGAAATGTGAAATGTTCCCTGGGAAAATGGGTTTCTCCATTGGTACTTCCAGGATTTGGTTCCATTGAAAATGACTCGATCTAAGGTCCACTAAGGAAAACAAAGAACACATGCTACAAATCTGAGAAGCAAACAATCAAACAAACCTTCCCATGATGAAACCACTAGTTGGTGATTAAATCCAAAATCGTGAGATCAATATAGGAAGGGGATGGGATTAGATAAGGTGGATCAATTATGTTGGAAACCTACTTAACGGAATTACGCCTTGGTGCAAGATTTCACACAATAAATTTGGATTTACCCTCCAAGGAGCCTGAGTGAGTTTGACCAAAGTTTGTTCCTAGTACAAAAAAGACTCTCAATCACCGTCACCTTGTGTAAAGAAACTAAAGAGAAAGGTCACTAAGGTTACCAAATATAACAATGATGCCTGGGGAAATAGTCGGCGGTCTGATATATGTGCAAAGGCAGGGTATCTGAGCCTGAAATTGACTTGACAAGGCCCACACAGGGTTTTTTCTCAAGTGATCGCCAATAATATGCACAATCACTACACCAAGACCAACAAAGTAGGATTAGTCACTATGTTGGTCTTAATGCGACCTCGTGATTGACCCTTTTGTGAGAAGGGCTTCCCGGGACAAAATGCAGTAAATGGATTTCACCGCTCCCTAACACAAGATTCTATGATTGTTTGAAAACTTTGGAAAGTTTTCCTTTCAACCATTTCCAAATCCCTACATCCTAAGATAATGTAGGTTTGCTACCATAAAATGTAAAAATGTTTGATAAATTTAGTTTAGCACTTGATTTTTAAGGTTGTTGTTTACTCAAGAGGAAAATGGTGTGGACTAAATGCTGTTTTGAACAACTCTAAACAATGCAAAGAATGAGAATGCAAATATTTCACTTCGATGAAATCTATATTACGATAAGGAGAAATTGTTTTCATTCTCAGATGCACAATGTCCCAAAATTTTATTAAAGTCATCAATATCAAGATCCTAAAGAAATGATCCACAAAGACTGTACACCAAGACATGATTCTTGCCCCCCCAAAAAACCATGCAATTTCACTACTTCAAATGCAAGCTAATTTCACTACCCAAAAGAAAGAATGCAACTATATTGTTTGTTTGATTCTAATGTGTAAATAAATTAAATTCAAATCCTTTAATGCTCCACTACTTTCAATTAAAAGAAAGAGTCAGATGAAGATGCAAAAGACATGAAGCAAAAATGGCTTCAAATAAAGCATGCACTCAAAGCAATGAGAATTGAAAGAAAAAAAGTAGGAGATAACCTGTTCAAACAAGAACTCATTAAATGATTCTACAACCAACAAACATTCAAGGAGTACAATAAAATGTAGATAAGAATCCAAGAAAAGACAAGGAGAAAGAGGAATCACTCAAATTGTCCCGACAAACCAAGCAACAAGAAAAGGAAATTTCAAAATTCTAAAAATGTTTCAATATACAATCAAGACAATAGGAAGTTATAAGTACCAAATATGAACCTAAATAACTTCAAAAACCAACATACAAATTCTGGGTAAATACTTACGCAAAATAAACTGCAAAAATATGAGCAGAAGAAGGTAGAAAACCTCCTGGAAAGAGACTAGCGCTCCCTAAATAAAGGTCACATAGTGCTATAGCGCTATGTAAATAACTTTAGGGGGGTGATTATCAGATATAAGTGCTCTAATATGCACTCTAGGGGAGCGCTACCCTTCCCAGAAATTGAAAACAGAGACAAAAAATTCAAAAACAACTCACCCAGAATTCACAGAAATTGAAAACAGAGACAAAAAATTCAAAAACAACTCACCCAGAATTCACAGAAATTGAAAACAGAGACAAAAAATTCAAAAACAACTCACCCAGAATTCACAGAAATTGGTGAAATTKCTAGTGAAGATGGGAGAAAGGTAATGGATCATGAAAAAATAATAAAAATGATCTAAAAGGTGGGAAAATGTCAGGGAAAATCCAAGGAAATACAAATCAATGTCGATCCCCAGTGGAGTTGCCAATTTCTGTTGTAGGAAAATCCCCTTGCAGACAGGTGAATATCCTCTTGGATTCTAGACCCCTATACCAAGATAGAAAACATGCAAATGGAAACTAACATTCCTTTGAATCTAAATAACTAATTAGAAACATAAGGATAAGGAAGAAATTTGTATTCCCCTTATTTAGATGTTTGTCCTTGTTGCTCCAATTTGACCTTGATCTCAAAACTCTTCAGCACCACTCGATACCTGCAATCCAATGGACAACAAAAGACAAAGAAATCCTACTCTACTCTATAAGATTAGTCCAATCAAATCATTATATAATACAAACATATTTAAAGAGACATAGGTTATAAGGAAATAGGTCAAGCAATATATTAATGAAAACTCTTAAATAAATAATTACAGACTGTAGATGTAGTTGCAGCAACTTCCCCATGTCCTCCTCGTCCATCCCTTGCACAAATATCCCAAAATCATAGGTTTCATATCCTAAATCTTTCTCCCAAGACCATAGGTTTGATACCTCAAATATCCACCATTCCTCCCTTATCCATGGAAATCCCTCATTATATAGGATTTGAAGGCTTAACCACCATGGAGAGGATCACTCATCAGATCCAGTAAAATGGGATCTCTAAGATATTTAGGGAGAAAATATCTCTTAAGGATTTAAGGGAGTAAATATAGCTCAAGGATTTTAAGGAGGAAATATTTCAACCATTCATGAGATCCTCCACCTTCCCTAAAAAATAGGAAACCAAATTTGAGGTGGATTCTCACACTTAATTAATTTATTTTCCATGAATATTAATAATAATTCATACGCACTTGGTATTTTGACCTTCATGTAATATATCTCTCCTCCACATCGACTAGGGATTCTTAAATAGGTTATTCCATGGTGTCAAGGTGTATGAGACACTTATATGACACTTACAACACTTAGGGAGAGGTACCTAGGTGTTCAAATTTCGTGTGTAACAATTATGAGCTTTGAGCATAAAGTTATAGTCATTTGATTATTACCCGAAAACTCCTTCAACCAAGTGAAATTTTTTATTATGATTATGCATCCTTGCACCTAATCCAAGGCAATTTTTAATTATGATTATGCATCCTTGCACCTAATCCAAGTGCAATCTTTAATTATGATTATGCATCCTTGCACCTAATCCAAGTGCAATTTTTAATTATGATTATGCATCCTTGCACCTAATCCTTTGTAAATTTGATAGGATTTCAACTGGGTTCCTTCATGACCATATGGTGTACATTATGGCCTAGTTTCATCCTCATCTGAGATCTAGGCTGCTAGATATTGCCTACTAAAGTTTTAGGTCAAATAATATTTTTGGCCTTGAATGATACACATACCTTCTATTCGTTCCTATACATTTTATGTTCCCATATTTCTATTTTGAATACATGTATGTATTCTATGGCTCACGATATTTCCATATAATTCCACTGTGCTGCAATCCAATTATGGAGCAGGAAGTGATGGTCCTCGGAAGTTCACCGGGTCTCTAAATTTATCTTTCACTATTTGGCCTTTAACTTACTCATACTAACTTTGTTTGATGAATGGTTTACACTGTTAGAAATATCTCTCCGTCTCTTTCATTTGATATGCATAGATAGAATATAATTTGGAACACTCTGTTCATGTGGTTTTTGAGTAGCGAAAAGCATTGTTTAGCGCCTCAAAAATACCCTAGAAAAACATGACCTGGAAAACACCAAATTTTCCAATATTTTTTATTAATTTATGATAATTTTAACCACCTTACACTAAATGGGATGTTGATGTGGCACCTAAGTCCACCTAGAATATTGGGGTGTTTCCATGTCAACTCCTTAGCCATCTGTTCTACCCTATTCGACTCTACCTTCCTCTTCCTTTTCCTTTATCTGTTTCTCCTTCATTGGCATGCACATATTATATTTTGGCCCCACCAGTCCTTGGCTTCTAAAGTGGAACCATATCATTGGGTCACATGGATGGGTGGCCCCATACCTAACCCATTTAACTTATTTTTTTAAGGTGCATGTTGCATTGATCTATCAGTCATCATGTGGAGGGTGTCGATGGTTATCGACAGTCCACATCGCATTGTGGGCCCCCAGACTTGTCGATTGTTAACAAAGGGGGGAGGGGCCTTAAAACTTAACCCCAGTTAATACTTGGGTGGTGTGTCACACATATTCACATTTTTTCCCCCCCAACCTATGGTTAAATTAACCACCCAAGACTCCCCCACAATTAATGGGTTTAACCCATGTCCTAGGCTCGGGTTCCTCCAGGTAGGAAAACACTATCATCGTGGGAACCATATCACATGCCACCTATGCTATGTATTAAAATATGTAATTTCCACAATGGAATCACATGACACCGCTCTACCACATCAACTGACACATGGTTCCCACGTCATGTTGACGTTAGCGTACGAAAAAAATCCCAAAATTTTCCAATTTTGCCTATTTTCCAAAATTTCAAAAAATTCCCAATTCATAGTTATCTTCATTGCCATCATTGAATGTCTTCGATCAACTCGATATGGTCAATTCTTACCTTTTGAACATTGAATTGACCTATGCACATGAAATTCAAACTTTCCACATCGAATTTCTCCATGAATTTAACTGTAAAAATTTGGGGCCTTTGCTTAATTCTACCCCAATTCATAATTTCCTTCTTCGGTGCAATTGAAACTCTTTAATAATCTTTCTTATGATAAAATCACCCCTATATACAACATAATAAATCTCTTCATGGATGATTAACCATTTTGGTTGCAAGTTTCTCTCCAATTCCCTTCTAGAATTCGAGATTTCTACCAGTTCTGCCATGAATGCCTTTGTAATTTTGAAATTCGTCCATGCACATGCCTTGAATTTTCTCATTCTGCAATTAAAATTTTGGGATTTCTAATACTTGGATAAATTCCCTCAAATTTATCGTGAAATTTCCCCAATTTCACTATAGTAATTTCAACAAACAATTTGCAGACATACTTTTTCGGCATTCTGTCAAACAATTTTCCTGCATAATCTGTAAATTTCACTTATGCACTCTATTAATTGGCCCATGTAGGCTCAATGTTGAAACTAGAGCTCTAATACCACTTTGTAACATCCCCAACTCCCTGTTGGGAAATACCACATCAAAATTCCAACCTCTTATACCATTCTGATTTACTGATATGCTTTGCATATGAACAAAGTTGTGCAGAATAATAATAATGTACAATAATATAGATGTATACATATAGAATTTCAACCACATAAATAAACATATTATGCATAGTAAGAAACATGCAAAAATAATTACAACAAAATGAAATTAAAAAAATTATAGACATTACACCACAGAATAATACTTGTCAAAGGAACACATATCTATTGTCGTAAAAACACAAACTACATGAAGACCTTCCATGTTCCTCCCAATCATAGACTTCATTGCTCATAATTCTTTGCAGTTGGTCACACCTGAGATGGGGCTAAAACTCTACCAAGGAAAAGGTTTCCTAATCTAGGAAAGGTATGTCTACAACCCAAAATACCCAGGCTAAGGGGCCAACTATGGAAGACAACCTACAGTCTCTCATTCCCCACATGCCTGTCCCACCCTAGGAAGTGTGCCCATTTTCTTCTCAACAGTCCTTTGGCTTCCCCACTTCCCTTCCAGGGATTCAACAACAGGCCATACAAGAAGTCTCAGATCCCTGTAGTTGTATCTTGACACCTTGGGAATCAATTCCCAACATTTCTCTCACCTAGAGAGAATATTCACAGGCCTGACAACCCACTTCTTCATAGCACATGGTACTGACAACCTTCTTCTTTAGTTTAACTATACCTAGAAAACACTACCAGACTTTCCCAATCCAGGTATGACTGCATAATGCAACTTTCCATTACCGAGGATGGAATGGTGGAATACTGATGAATAAATGATGGATATTACACTACATACACAAATTATATATGCATGGATCTTATGTGACACTTGGAAAATAAGGACTAACTTTGTCCCCTACATGTAATCCATTACCTTTCTTTGGAAACTTAGGATAAAATAATGTATATGTATCCATAAATTAAAGTTTTAGGAATATTATTAAAATATCCCCTTTGCTTAATCCCTCTAGGCTTAGCTCCTCTTCCTATACTCTTAGCATTGTTTCCCTTTCTAGTGGAGTTTATCCTCCCATACTCTTTTGTTTGGTTGGTTTGTAGAAGTTGTGTGATTTTATTAATAATATGGGTGATTACATATTACAATGATAGGCACGCTGGCCTTTTAGCATCTAGGCTCTTTAGCCTAATAATCACATAGGCACTAAAGCCCATAATATCTTGGCTTACCATCCTATAAAAGCATATGTACAATTATAACTAGGGATCAACCTGGGGGTATTAGACATACTAGGATCAACCCGGGGTATTAGACATATTATTTCAATGGATCTACTTCTATTACTGGGTAGGGGAGTTGTTGTACAACATCATCTAGTTCATTAACTATGATGCACATGTTGTAGGTCTTTTTGAAACTTCTAGAGTGTTTAGGGAATGTTAATTCTTAAACATTTCGATTACTTATTACTAGAAATATTTCGATTTCACAACATTAAACTTTAGGGCTCCTAGGATAGCCTTTTGAATATTTTTTGTTGTTATATTGATGGTGCATACATATTATTCCAAACACACTTATCCATCATTGAATTAATGGTGGTTCCTACACCTACCAATTGGCATAAGTTAAATGATGGCTAGGTTTGTAGTCCCCTATATTGCATAGATTTCCCACTTTTCAACCAAATCAAGATAGGCCTTAGTGGTTGTTGGTCACTATAATTGCTTAATTAATTTCAAACAACCAAGTGAAACATAGCAAATTATCAAACCCAGGGTAGCCTTTTGTTTCAAAGATAGCTGCAGACTATATATGCTCAATTCCAAAAGCACTTTAGTGTTGTAGTAAAGAAATCATTCTATCTACTTATCAAATGAATCAAGCTCAATTGTATCACAGAAAAAGTCTCCCTATTGCAACTCTTCATAGTTCAAATTAAGAATCTCGGATTACATTTTGTAAAATAACATTGCAATGGGTAAGAACAACTATCTTGTAATCGTAGAATGTGACCCTTACTTCTCAAACAGAGACTCAGTACTAACACTCTTTCATAAAAGCAATAATGCAGTAAAACAATAAGCTCTTTAGTCAGAGAACAAAGCACTTAGTTCCTTTCGTTTAAGTAGGAGCCTTGGCCTACTAAGTAGCACACTTGTGAGATTGAAGTCTACAGAGAAATCAAGGCCTTGACTTTTCTTTCTAAGCAGGATTCTAACCCAGCCTGATTAACATTGCAATAGACAAAGTGAGTAGGATGTTTGGTTCCTTCCTTTCTCGAAAGTAGGAACCCTTAATCCACTGACTAACACACTTGGCAGAGGTGAAGGAAATCTATTGCATGACAGGTTAAAAATTCCTTCCTCGGCCATGAGAAGGACACTTAACCAAATCTTCAAGCAATACACTTCTGGTAGGATAAAAGGAGTTCTACAGAAGACAAGGTGTTGCAGCCCTTTCCTGCTGAGCAGGACTTTTAACCAAATCACAATACACCGCAGGGATAAAGGAGTTCTACAGAAGTCAAGATGGCTAGATTCCTTCCCGTATGAGCAGGAACCTTTTATCCGTAATTCCTGGTCTAATTTAATCGAAATAGGAATGAATTCTACAGAGGGGTCTCGAGCATTTTAATCCTTTCGGCCTCTGCAGCAGAATCTTTAATCAGTCTCTACAATACAGAATCATCACACAAGATTGCTGATATAAAGAATTATAAGTTCTATTCAATAACTAAGACGAGTCAGTAGTGTTTCTAAAGAACGCAAGATCCATCAAACAAGAGCCAAAGAACTAACAGCTAAACAAAATATGAACAAAAGGAATTAAACAATCACATCTCTAACTAATGGGTGAATATGGTGAAGAAGGTGGGCCCTCCTTCTCACAAGATTCCCTCAAACGGAAAGCTAGAGATGAATTATCAAAGCAGTCTTTTTTTCATCTGTTGAAATATCACGTTTCAGAGTGGAAAGATTGAACACGCCCCGCTTCTCTCAAGTTCTAAAGACATCGTGTTGATTTTTTAACGGTGATTTTCCAATTCTAGGGAAATCCATCATACAATCATTACAGCGCAAATTGGGACTTACACTCAATGGATCTTCTTTTCTAAATCAAAGATAGTGCCTCATTCTATGCAAACTAACAAGCACATAGGCTGGATCAATATCACATACTGGGTGAATCTGCCTTTTCAAGGATATAGTCATAATGCCGCTTTTAGTACGCTAATTTACGCCCCTGCTTCCGCTTTGACTGCTAGCCAGACTCGTATTTCAAAGATCGGCGTGGCCCTTCGCAAGTCTCAAGATCTGCTTCAACCGTGAGTGCCTGTTTCCAGCATTCATGTTTTGAACTGTAGAAGTTGTCTCTGCGGTTTCATATGCATCCTCTGAACAGAAATTCGTTTCAAAGATCGCCAATGGCTTAAGTACTGCGGTTTTACTTCTATCCGGATACTATTCTGCAAGTATGGACACTTCTGGACTTCTAATCAATGATTAGGTTCAAAAGTATACAGTATTATGCAAAACTGACACATATAATAATGAGAAAGGACGTTGTGTACCTTGGAATGATCAGAACATGATAGTACAAGTCAAACACAGTGATGAAGGGTATAATAATAGCAAAAGTATGGGCAAAAAGGGTACAATATGTGGTCCTAACAAGTGGTATGATAAAAAATTCAACAATGTTTACACCTTGGATATAGTGGAACTGGGTAATCACAAGCAATGTGGCCCACCTCATCACAATTATAGCATTAGATAGGCCTATATATTCTACCAACTCTATCTCCTTGGTATCTCTATCCTTAACCTCTACCTCCCCTACCTTGAGGTTGAGAGTTATTTGCAAGCACATCTTTTGCATGCATGTGACCTTCCATTCCCCTCTTATCTGGTTCTTCAATGTTTTTTCACTTGAACACAACTCCTCATAAAGGTATATCTACTTGGTTCCATTATTCTGGACTTTAGTATCCATCTGTAGTCCTCTCAAATTTTGTCCTTCAGATCTTGTTGATGTCCCTTTACTTGTATTTCCTCTCGCTAGAGTTTTTTTCATCATAAAACCTTTTTTATTTCAAACATTGGCTAGAAAATTGTCACTATTTTTTTAGTTGCCACAACTCCCAAAACCTTACTTCACTACTTCTTTCATCATCGATATACTTTTTCATCTATTCACTCATTTTCTTCACTATGCCCATCTAGTTAAGGCGCCATCAATCCATAATTGCTTCTCTTCTTACATCTCATTCATCCCTTTCAATAGTATTTTCTTTCATCATGGTACCTATTATTCTAGGACTTTAGAATAAACATCATTTATCTATAAACTACCATGGATATTCCACTGGAACAATTCGTCATAATAGATAATGAATTATGCTGAAATATTTTACTATCCAGGTTTATTTTCTTAGATTCCAGATTTATTATCACTGTGTTATTGCTCAAATTTATGAAAATAACTAAAATGTAAAATGAAAGAATAATAAATTGAACACAACATCCACACAAATTATCGCAATAGGTATCCTAGGAAACCAAATACGGGAGAAAACCCCACTAGAAAGTGAGGCCTATGCTCTACTCTCTTTTCATCAATTATGAAAACAAAAATACAAAGAAAGAGGCATTTACTATGTACTTTGACGCTATCACTTCAATGGATGGTACATAGTCTTATTCCTCTTTTGGTATTCTCTCAATTCCCACTCCTATATTCTATTCTCAACTATGTGATCCATATGGATGTCTATGGCCTCCCACCTATTCCAATTGGCTCATTTTGGCAGTTTTCCAGTTTTTTCCTAGTTTTTGGACCCAAGACTTACGGGGTTGTTTTGAGGCCCTAAAAAGAGTTTTTAGGGCTCACCAAAGGATACATGTGTATTCCTCGGATAAACCTTTCCAACGGGCTATCATTCTCCTAAAATGGAGATCGTATACAAAAGTTACAACCCCGGGAAGTTGATGTACTAACTTACCCAGACGGGGCCCACATGACTTTTGGCGCGTCATCTCCTAGAGTTAGGTTTTTGGATGTATAGGGTTTTTGACATTTGTGTCTATTGTAAAAAGGATTTTAGAGCCTCATTGTAATCATTTGTTGGTGAATGATCCCAAATGTCACATCTCTTCTCAGAGATAAGCCGCCACCATTCTAGGAATCTTTTTTTCTGCGACATTTTACAGTTTCATCTTATGTCCTTACTGAATAGAAACCCATTCATTTATTCTGTGTTAAGAATATTTTGATAATAATCTGTATTCATTTCATTCCTCTCATAAAATCTGGACCAATGGTATCATCTCATTATTCTCCTTGTCGTTCTTAATGCATGTCCCCAACGAGGTCAGTATACAAATAATTAGGTCTCGAGCTTGTTTATCTTGAGGAAAAAAGATCTCGCACGCCTAAGAAACCTCTCATGGAGGGAGAAAATAAATATGATGGAACAAAATATCCCTTCAAAATGTTGCTCAAGGAATCCCTCACACAATAGAGGAATGATATGATGGATAGTTTTTCACAAATCCTACAGTGGCTACCAACAAACGACACATCTTCCTCAAATGGAGGTGCCACCCCCTTCAAGGTACAAATCAACTTTGATATTCCTATATTTGAAGGTTATATAGACAAATATTTTGTAGAAAAATGGTTGAATCTTTTAGAAGGGCATATCTCTATCCATAACTTCTTGAATAGAGAAAAGATTACTTTTACGCTCCTCAAAGTCGTTCTCCATGTCAAATATTGGTGGGAAACTTGCTGTGAGCAAAAGGAAATAGAGGAAACCTCATTATTTATAGTCAAGGTCACCTGGGAGTCCTTCAGGGATACTGTTAAGGAACATTACTACCTTTTTGGAAGCTATGACAACTTGTATACAAAATGGACCACACTGCGGCAGGAAAGAGACTAAGCAGTGCCCAAGTTCACAAATATCTTCCATACCTTGCGCACTAAGTTGGGTATCAAATATTATGAGTGACATCTAGTGCTCAAGTATCGTGACAGTCTGTATAGATACATCCAAGATAAAATGGAGTTTATGAACATCTCATTCGTGGGCATGGCCTATCGATATGTTGTCAAAATCAAGTAGAATCTCAAACAAAATATGCAATAATTTGGGCATGGGAACCCCTCACAACGAAATCCAATAAAGGGTGGCCCCAACCCATAGAACAAAGGACATAGAAAAGAAGGATCACCTCAGGAAAACTATTCCAGACCGCAAGCAAAGAAAGACACCAGAAAGACAAAGAAAGATATCAGGAACTGGTGCGACTTCCATAAGATCCCCTGGCATGATATTTTTGATTTCCACTCAAAGAATTCATTGGTGGTTAAGGTGAAAGCCTATGAATCAGATGTGGGTTCTGAATCTAAGTCAAAACTAGAAAAGGGGAGACAGATCATTGATGCAGAACCCAGTGCTACTGTTGCTACCATCAAGCTCCATCCTGGTCAACCAGATGATCTAGAGGAAGGCGAGTGCCTTTTTCATTCATAGATGTGGGTGAAGGGTACCTCGATGCACGTCATCATTGATAGTGGTAGAAAAAAGAACCTCATCTCAGCAGAGGTTGTCAAGAGACTCGCCCTACTAACAACGCACCACCCACAACCCTACACGATCGGATGGCTCCACCAAGGAAGCGACATCAGCGTCAGCCAACAATGTTTCATGTCATATGAAATCAATCCCTTCAAAGATGAGGTATTGTGTGATGTTACCCCTCCCAAATTTTTTAATTTTATTTTGGGCCAACCATATTTATGGAAATTCCATGTTGTATATGAGTCTAGGCCTCACAGTGTTATTATTAACTTGAACAAGAAATTGTACAGGATACTAGAGGTAGTCCCACATAGTGTTATTTCCTTGATCTCTACCAAGAAATGCATGAAGGTCATCTCTCATATGGGGATGTTTGTCCTCTTCGTGATTCACTCTCAGAATGAGTGAAATATTTCATCCACATATAGGGTCTATGTGTTCGACCTATCCACACAGATGAAGCAAGTGGATAAGGTCATGGAAGCATACTTAGATATATTCTCCTCACCTAATGGGGTACCTTTACACTGTTAGGTCAAGAACCCCATCGATCTGACCCTTGACGCACCATTTCCCAATGGCCCAGTCTACCATCGCTCTCTGTTAGAGAATGAGGACATCAAGTGATAGATCCAAGAATTTCTCCACAAGGGGCACATCCATCCCAACTCATCACCTTGCAGGATCCCAATCATACTAGTACAAAAGAAATATGGAACCTGGCAACTCTACATTGATTATTATGCCCTGAATAAAATCACAGTTAGAAACTGATACCTGATTCCTTGAATTAATGACGTCCTTGATCAACTCACGGGGACCAACTACTTCAGTAATATTGATCTGAAGTTTGGCTACCACCAAGTCTCGATAGAACAAATAGATGTATGTGTTATCATAATAATTCTCATCTAGAAGAGCCTAACTATCAGAGTTTTGTATTTTTTCTAATGTGTTAACTCCCTCAGTGGTAACGTGCACAACCTACTTCCAAGACACCTAAACACATTGGGTTCGACATTATAAAAGACCACCAACTACTCTTCACACATTCAAGATTGAAGGTGATACTTTTTGACATTGCTACCTAAACCTACAATGCAGTCAGGCTCTACCTACAGGCGCTACGTAATATTTTGGTAGAAAACGAATTGTGCAGAGTTATTCTGCCAGTTTTGAGTCACTAATTTAAAACTTGGGTTATGAGCAGTTAAGAATGTATTTTTGAAAACTGGAGGATGTTTTTGTTCATAACATTCCAAATAACAAAAACCTCTCATTTTTTCAAAATGTGTTTTTTTTTTAGAGATATTGGATATAGAAGTAGGCATTGCGTACTCTGCATAGTGGCATTGCGTACTAATTTCCTTTAGCGGTCACGGTTTTGATATTCGCCTTGTTGGCAGGTTGTCACATGTCAAGGAGAGTTTGAATGGATTCTCAAGGATCAGTTAGATGTCAAGGGACACCTTCACCTAAGATTTAGCTCCAACAAAGGCTTCATGCAATGAGGTGGAGACATTTTATTAGTGACTTCCAACAAATTCCTGAAAATCGACAGTTTGTTGGATTTTTGTCTCTCTGATTGTTGCCACCTATCTCCTAGGCTTAGAATCCAATGGAGGAGATGGGATTTGACCTCCTAAGTTTATTTGGATTTTATTTTCTATTTAAGGAAGGAGATATCTCTAAGAGAGGAGATTCATGAGCAAGAGAGATGAGAGAGTTGTAGGGGGCACTTTGCCTGCGATCATTCTAACCCTAAGGGGATTTTGCTTTTGTAAAGATTTATGTTATTGAAGGTTCATAATATATGTGTTATCAGATTCTACTCTTGTTTTCTTTCCCAATTTGTCTTCTTACTTGAATTAATTGTACAACTTGAGGATCATGGTTGCCTTTGATTAATGGATTATTGAGCATCCGAGGATCTGATGTATTTTTCCTATTAGTCACTATTTATATTCAAGTACCTTGAATTCGTTTATGCAGAGAGGATCTTTGCCTTATGGATGCTCTTCTTTGTGTTATATTTTTCTTCCTCTATTCAATAAACCTCTATCTGATATGCATATTGATTTCATTTAATGAGAAGGGTGTTTTCTTGACTCCATAGCCCAATGGTCCATCATTGATTTATAAGAATTTATTGTCCTTTCCCTTCCTTGTTTTACTTTTCTTAATCCAAAAAACCAATCAAGCATTTTTATTTCCATGTTACCAAGATTACTCTCATTTGCAGTCTTGGAGTGACTCTTGGAGTGCTAAAATAATTGGCATAATTGTCAGGGACGAAGATGAATGATAAATCTTCCCCAAGATAATGACAATGATCAGATCCAACTTTTGATGGTGAACAAGGGTTGGTCACATAATCAGGACTGCATCATTCACCTGGCAAATCCAATCGAATCCACTCCATGAAGGAAGATCATGTTGGTGACTTCAATGATACGGGACAATCATAGCCATGGAAGCTATCTTGGCTCAGAGGTTTTCACCTTTCAATTTTTCAGCTATTCCTGGTTTTCCTAATCATGTGCCTTCCTTCTTAGAATGCGTAGATTTTCTTCCTTTATTTCATGGGGATGAAGGGGTTAACCTTGCCCAACATCTCATATATTTTCATTAGTGCATAGATTAGTTGAATGTCTATCATGAAGATGCTCTCATGAAGGTGTTCTTATACTCATTACATGGTGATGCTCGAAGGTGGTGGTATCATTCACTCCTTGTTGCCAGCATATCTTCGCTGCAGGAATTTCATGCATCTTTCAAAAAGAATTTTTGTAGGTACTACTCTTCTGACAAACTTCTTGAAGGGTGTTGTGAAAAATTCAAGATTTATATTCAGCAGGAAGTAGAGTCTTCTTCATGTGATGAGCTTAGTAATGATCCGATTGAAAGTGAAAGTGAAGATGAAACTGATTTTTCTAATGAAGATGTGCATGAAATTTTTTCTCCTTCTAATTACCAGGAAGAGGACTTTCATGGCATTATTGATGGTTGTGCTAATGATTGCATGGATTCAGATCCATTAAATCTTGTAGCTTATGCATCCAATCTCATTGATTTACAAGAAGAAACTATTGTAGAAAATGATCTTTCTTCTTTCCTGCAAGAGGTTTCCCATCCTTTGTTAGTACCTGAGATTGAAGAAGAAGATCAATAGATTGATCATATTTTTATGCAAGAAAAGGGCATGCTTGATTCACCTATTTTTGATGAATATTCTAATGAAGGAGAGAAGATCTCTTTTTTTCGATGTGAAGAGAAACCCACCAGTTTATGACAGCTATGAATCAGATGTTGATGAAGAACAACTATGTATAGAAATCAACCATCCAGAAACTCCCGCAGCAGACATTCAACAATCACCTTCTCAAATCAGTGAGCCCGCATGTATTATGTTGGAACCTGGATCTGCAGAAGACACCAAACAATCTATCATCAACAGTGAAGATAACATACAATCCTATTCAGATTTGCAAGCATCCGAAGGTGGCAGCCATGATCAGCAGGAGGATATGCAGAGACTTTCGGATCTTCAATTGAAACAACAACAAGAGGTATTTGTTTTCAGTCTTATAGATCTATTTTCTAATTATCTTGAGTCTCTGAGCAGCCTGGATGTCAGAGAACTTTTGTCAATTGAAGGATGGTTGTTCTGCTCTTTTGAAATGCATTTATGTATTCTTTGGTTTCCTACATTGATCATTTCTGGATCAAGATGCTTACCAATCAGTCAAATTCTTGTATGGCTTCATTGGAAGCATGTTTTTACCTAATTTTAAGCAACACACTTGATTAGACTAGGAGTAGGAAGAAATAAGCTCATTTTTGAGCATTTCCTTTTTGTCAGTTTTCAACATACAGTCATATCAGTTTCAAATAAGGAACATAGGTGCTTTCGAGTACAGAGGTTTTCTGGGACAGAGTTAAATATGGACAAGGCATAGGTATACCAGTTCTTGGTAGCTCACGGGGATCATTCCATCCCCCATGGAGCCTATGTTAGCACAAGAAT
>SNQJ01S0039685.1:143670-159706 GCA_010110895.2 Picea sitchensis
GAGCAAGAGTCCTCTCCAATGCAAGCCCAGGTCGGTGGTGATGGAAACTGCTACTGCTGACAGGACAAATCTGATGAAGAAGAAGAGATATGGGCCCTCCAGGGCCATGCTCAAGTCAACCCTGCTCTCGGTACTCCATGTCTAGGACCATGTGGGCCTTGAGACATGATCTCCTAGTTATCCCTAGATATCGGGGATAACAGTGTCTATCCCACAATTTCATCTATTTGCAACATTCTAGGATTTGTAGAGATCGTGTAATGTGTGTGTGGCATCAAAAGAACTGGGTCGCTTTATTCTACCCCCACCCTTTCTATGGTCTGTGTGGTCGATGGCTCTATGCCTCTACTACTACTCATGATCTGGGCTTCCCTGAATTTCTTAAGGAGATGTCCCATTTCTATCAATTCCTTCTGCAGTTTATCCCTGTGGTGCACGACATGATCGAAATCCTCTGCGAGGTAGTCTTGGACCATTCTAGAAATCATCTCTCTATCCTCCTCCGTGATTGCGTAGTGCAGTGGTGTTCGTTGTGCCTTTGTTTTCTTATGTGCACCTTCCTCCTATATTGTTGGTCTCTTAGTTCCCCCTGGTTCTTGTGTGATGGGGTTAGATGTGGTTTCCTATGCTCCCTCAGCCAGTTTTTGTTGTCCATTAGTCGGCTGAGTGGTTTCTATCCTCCTCTTCAGGGTCCCTAGATTCTCTGAGTCGTTAGTCTGCCTGATTCGACTTAGTTTGGCCCATTCTTCATTTCTTGGGTTTTGGGATTTGTGGAGGCTGTGTTTCCACCTACACAACCCCTCCTTCTGATGTTTGTCCCGATACTTCTTTGGGTATGGCTGGAATCCTCCATACATCAGGCCATTCGTTGATGATCATGTTGATATCTCCCTCAGTGATGGAGTAGCGCATCTGTAGCCACTATTTATCTAGATATTTCCTTGGTTGTATCCATATGGCTTATCGCCTAGCTCAGAAATTGGCAATGCCCCCGTATCCTGCGACAGCCTCTGGTGTTATTCTCCATGCT
This sequence comes from Picea sitchensis, assembly GCA_010110895.2. Taxonomy (NCBI): domain Eukaryota; kingdom Viridiplantae; phylum Streptophyta; class Pinopsida; order Pinales; family Pinaceae; genus Picea; species Picea sitchensis. The sequence goes on from SNQJ01S0039685.1 coordinate 144,701, forward strand.
CGGTTGATGGATTCTTGTATCTACCGTAGGTAATCTTCGAATACGATTCCATTCTCCCTCTTATTCTTGGCTAGTGGCATGGATCTTAGGATGCAATATCTTTCTCCTCCTGGCTGTGGTGTGGTACAAAAGACGACGTGTTCTAGTTCTCACCATCCCATGAAAGCTATGAGAATGATCAGCCATGAGTAATGAAATTTTGTACCTACATCCTATGCGTCTTTACAGTCTACTTGGAACAAGTTTGATAGGTATGGCACCTAGCTCATGGAGGTGTCTTATGCGCACTGAGCTGCAACAACAATGACTCCTACTAGTACTTCATCTTTATGGCATTTTCTTAGCAGTTTGCAGGCTAAGATATTTTCACCCAATTGCGTCACAACATTGTTGATCCGTTTGATTATAATGCCTCTTGTTCCCCTGTCGGTGCCATATTTATTTTTCATCTCTTCTGCCAATTTTTTTTCCTTGGACTTATCGTCCAGAATCAATGTGGGATCCATACCCTAGGTGGGTAGGCCTATTATATGTGTGATAAGTTAGACAGTTATGGGGACGGGTTTGTCCAACCATACATCCCCTCCATGCGTAGCTTCTAATAGTTTCTTGATGCATGCCGATTCATATTGGCCTCTGCCAAAGTGTGGTATCTTCAACAATCCTAGAATTCTTGTTCTATCCAATCCAGTTTCCCACTGGTGTGGCTGAGTGATGGTTTCTCTGAGTTGGTTCACAACTATTTTCTGCATAAATAACTATGGTGCAAGATCTATATATTTGGTTTCATCTGCTACATCATGGTTGAAATACTTGAGCTTCCCAACATGACCCAATATCTGTGGATCCACCTGTACTCCCTCTGGTATGCGAGGTAGCACAATCTCTACAGCCAGTTTCTTTTGAGGTGAGCTCAATATCTGAACTCGGTCCTTCTTCTTTGTTGGTTGGCTCAAAGTTCCAACAACGCCTGGTTGTTCCCATGTCATCCACTATGGCCATGCCTAGGTAGTTCCAGCCATCTCCTCAGTTGGGTGACCTAAGCCAGGTGCTTGCGTCTCGTTTGGTTTCTCCTCTGTTCCCAGATTCTTTGTCATTTTGTTCACTTCCACGGTTGCTTCAATATGTTCTGGTGGTATTTCCTGGTGGGTTTCTTCCTCTTTGTTCTGAGGCTCGTGCACCGCTACAGGTGTATCCTGTTCCATGGCCTCTGTTTTTGGTTGTAGAATATCCTCTAGTATTGGTATGGACTCTAATGGGATTTCCTCTGGCGATGGGATTTTGTCAATATCGACGATCTCTAGTGGATATTGTTCATTTTCTTCCAGTGGTCCTCATGACCTAGTTTGAAACCTGGTTGATCTGGTTTTCTGTCCTAGTTCTGCGAGCTTTGGTGGTGCCATAATGGTGTCTGTCGAACATTTTCTGAGTTCGAATGGCTTCGGTGAGCTCTGTGGTTTCACTCTGCTCGTTCTAGTTGTTGTTGCTCTTTTTTTGTTATCCTTTCATGAATAGACTAACTACTTCTATGCTCATGTGTTGTATGGTTTCTTCATGAAGCTTGTCGAGGACAGTTCCTCCATCATGCGATTAATGCACCATAACTATAGTTTCAATGCATCCGCAACAGTTTCATACTTTCCATTACGCATACTCTACCATCTCCAGTTGGCACATTTAATGTGACATCTCATCTGTCCTTGCCTTGCTTTAAGTCTGCCTCATGTTGTCCTGTCAGCCTACTTTTTTTGACTTTCCTTTTCCCGCTTGTTTCCTTTTTCGATATGGCTGTTATCATTTCCCTTGCTGGCTTCGTGTTTCATATGTTTTCTTTTTTTACTGCACGGTGGGTGGTCGGTTGTCCTTGTACAACTTCAACCATCTCCCATTGATCATTCCTTTGAGGTCTACGCTTGCTAGATCTCTTAACTATATATCTCCTCTGTCCGTGACAGATTTTACCTTGCATGGTCCTAGCCAATGCATTCTGAGATTTCCTAGGTGCTGCAACGATTTACTGTCATAGAGAAATACTAGATCTCCTTCCTTGAATGTATTTCTCTTGATGTGGTAGTTGTGTCAAGCTTTGTATCTTTATTTCCATAATTTTTGGTGGAATCCTGCCAAGATTAGGACTTCCTCCATTGACAGTAATTGATTCAGTCTTTCCTATACTACACCTCGTTCTATCATGTGTGTGATAGCTTCTACAAGTAGATTGGGTATTAAAAATTCTAACGACACTACTGCTTCTTGAGCACAGACTAGTTTAAATGGTGTGTGTCCTGTCAAATTTTTTCATGTGGTTCTATACGCCCATAACACTGTTGGTACCTTGAGGTCCCAATCGTCCCTGTTGATGTTACATATCTTTGTCAAGGAATTCTCTAGAATTTTGTTGAAGGCTTCCACCGTGCCATTTTCTTGTCGATGATACGGTGTGACTTTTTGGTGATGAACTTCAAACTCTTCGAGCATCACTCAGATGGTTCTGTTTATGAAGTGCATTCCTTGGTCACTCATCAAAATTCTTGGGCACCCATATCTAGTAATTACCTGTTCAAACAGAAAGTGTGCAGTTGTCTCTGCACTCCAATCTTTTACTGGTGTGGCTTCCACCCATCTTGTTAGGTATTCAGTTGCAGTGATAATATATCTCACCCCTGTTATTTTGGCTGGTGGGTTAATGGGTCCCACAAAGTCTATCACCCATTTGTTTAATTCTTGAAGTGTCACTTGCGGTCATAGTGGCATATCGTCCCTTTTGTTGGGTTTGCCTACCCTTTGACGTACATCACATTGCTGACATTACTCTTTCGAGTCTTTGTGGATCGTTGGCCACCACAATTCTGCGCATAGTACCTTCTACGCAGTAGATTTTCCTGCATAATTCCCTCCTGTTATTCCCTCCTGGGATTCTACTAAAATTCTTGGTCGCTCGTGGTCTAGTACGTATCTTTGTAATATGATATCTGTGCCCATGTTGTATATATTTCCTATGATCAATTGATAGTCGGCTGTGCAGACTACCAGGTTCTTCTTCTGTACAGTGGTATATTCTTGCGGCGCAATACCTGTGATCAAGTTCTGGATGATATCTGTGAAGTAATCGTCAACAATTTGTACTGAGAAAAGTTGTGCATCTGGAAATGTTTCTTCTAAATTCATTGGTTCCTCTCCATTTGTGACCCTCGATAGGTGGGCAGGTCCTGCATTTAGTTTTCCTGGTTTAACTATTACCTCAAAGTCAAATTCTTGAAATAGCAATAACCATTGACAGATTCTCACCCCCCAACACTAGCTTGTTGACTAGGTATTTCAGGGCTGAGTGATGTGTAAACATCTTAAAGTGTTTTCCCAATAAGTAATGTCTGTATTTTTGTAGTGCATAAACCATAGCTAGGCCTTCTCTTTCTGTTGTGTTATAATTTTGTTCTGAGTCTGATAATTTTCTGCTTGCAAACTCTATCAGGTGATCCAAGTCTCCTGCTCCTGGTTGTGCTAAGATAACTCCAAGTGCTATCACCGATGCATCTACATGTACATGGAATGTCTTCTCCCAATATGGAAATACCAATATTGGTGCGGTGACCATATTTTCCTTCAGGGTATCTAGACCGTGTTGGCACTTGTCGTACTTTATATCCTTCCTTAACAGTTTTTCCATTGGCGTTGTAATTTGCATGTAGCTTTTGATGAATTTCTTGTAATATCCCGTATGTCATAGCATTTCTCTTAGTTGGCGGACTATTTTTGGTTCTGGTAGGTTAACAATGACTGTGATTTTGGCTAGAACCACTAGCAAACCCTGTTTGCATACTATTTGTCCCAATAGTATCCCAAATGGTGTTCCAAATATGCATTTCTTGATATTCAATGATATATGTCACTGTTTGCATCATTCTAACATCAGTCGTAAAACTTCCACATGGTTTTTTAGTAAGCTATACACTATCCAATCATCCAGGTATACTTCAAGGAATTGATGGATGAATTCCTTAAATGCTGTGATGACCACTCTAGAAAATATTGCAGGTGCATTCTTCAGTCCGAACAACATGACTGTATACTGATAAGATCCCCATTTTGTCGTGAACATGGTCTTGTGTCTATCCTCTTGTGCTATCTTAATGTGATGATATCTTGAGAATCCATCAGTGAATGAGTAGGCTTTGTGGCCTCCTATGTTCTCAAGTACTTCATCCGTGAACGGTGTGGGGAATGGGTCGTGTAGGCATGCATCGTTCAACTTCCTCAAGTCAACGCATATCTTGATCCCTCTTCCTTGTTTCTTGTCCTGTACTACCATTGGGCTTATCCATTCTGATTCTTCAACTGGTTCAATGATGTCGGCCTCGAGCATCCTATCGATCTCGTCTTTAACTTTCTGTTTATATATGGGGTTCAATCTATATGGTTGTTTTTTAATGGGCCTCGCATCAATTCTGAGTGGTATCTTCATTTCTCCTAATTCTCTGGCTATGCCTCTCATCTCTGTAAAGGTTGTTGGAAAAAGGTCATTGTATTCACACAACAATTATGTGATGCTTTCTAGTGTTTGTTCATCCCAGTAATCTCTAATGCTGACCATTTTGGGCTTCTCGGCAGTCACTATGTTAACCTTATTTATCTTGATTGGCGCAGAGATGACCTCTAACTCTAAGGGTGTTCCTTCCACATCTCTCTCGCCTTCAACTTCTTCTATATGAATATCACACAAATCATCTTCATCCAATGCTTCCTCCTGTATGTGGTAGCATGATAGTAGATCCTTGATTGTCTACTTATTTTTTTGTTGTACCTCTGTGATAACTTCCACTTATGGTTCTTTAATGAATATGACGTCTCTGATCCATTTCAAGGTCGCGTCTATGTTGGGGTTCTCATTCTCGAATGAAAAAGTGATTGTAAAGTTTTGTTGGAGTGTCGCCCATGTCTTGGTTCCTTTATGTTAAGAACCATACATCAATATAGAATAGAAAAACCTCAGGAAAAGTACTCAACGCCTTGAAAAAGAGATAATTTCAGATAATAAGCCTCTTCGAGGGGGAAACCTCCTTTTACCCCACTTAAATGTTCAAGTACAATATGATTTAAAATGAAAATGTCTCCTTGGTATATATAGGAGACTAGGAGGTATAATTACAACTAATGGCCTAAAGTCGACGTGACATAAATAAAATAACATTACTAATATAATATGCCACAATTAAGGGGTAATGAGCCAATATTAGGGATTATGCCCTCTCCTTGAGACAAATTATTTGTCCATAGCGCTTGATTAACTCTGGATGATTCTATATAAAGACTCATCTTCCCAAGTGAAATCTTCAGCCGAAAGTTTCCTCCATTTAATGAATACTGTGAAATGGATCTATTCCCTCAATGCGGCAAATTCTTGTGTCAGTGATGGCCGGATCAATATGAATTTTCATTCCTTGTGGGGTCACGGCAATATAGTTTGGTAGGATCTTTACCTATAACCTTCTTTAAGCATGGAAACATGAAAAGGCTGGGTGTGCTCGTGAAGATGCAGGGAACTCAATTTGTATGCCATAGTACCAATATTTTTTGACACCTTATAAGGTCCATATTGCTTTGGTGATAATTTATTATCCTTCTTGGCTTGCTTGGGACATCTGTTTGCATGGTTGTAGTCTTAAGAAACACCCAATCCCTACTTCAAATCTTCTTTCAATACGATGTTGATATTCTTGTTGTTTCATACGATTTTTTTGCCTTGGTCAGGTTGTCCTTTAGATTTGGATAATTTGTTGTTGATTCTCGATCTGATCTTCCCTTTGCTTGAACCTTAGATTTTCTTTTAGAGAAGAAGTGATGGAGGAGAGTGGTATCCATAAAATTACCATAAAATGGTGTCATTTTTGTTCTTGATGTAGAAGGAAGTGTTATACCACCATTACTTAGGTAACCATTTAGACCATTGTGTTTGTTTATAGAGGGAGACAAAGCAGCGAAGGTAGCCTTCTAGACATTTGTTCACTATCTCGGTTTGTCCATTGGATTGAGGGATGATAGGATGAGCTATGATCAATTGAGTACCCAAACAAAATGATTACGTCCAAAAATGTCGGTGAAGATGGGATCTTTGTCGCCACAATAATCTTTGGGCTGCCATGTAGCTTTTGAACTATCTCCATGAATGTGAGGTGGCAACTATACTAGCTTTGAAGGGATGAGAGGAGTGGCACCAAAGTGCCATGCTTGAGATGGAATCTATCAACAATTATCATGATGACACTCTTTCCTTAGGACTTTGGTAACCCTGTGATGAAAATCATGAAACCTCCTCCCAGAGCTTACTTGGGATGGATAATGGTTGCCAAGACTTGGGGTCTTATTGTTTCCAACTTTATTTTGTTGGAAAATACACATTCTTCTGGAAACCTTTGAACATTAGTTTAGAATCCATCCAAAAAATCCTCATGATGACTCTGTGGTAGGTTTCAAAAATCTGAGTGCCCTCCTACTAGAGGAAGTGTACCATTCAATAGTACTTTTGTTTGAGTTGGGAGTTCTTACACATATCATGATCATTTGTATAGTGAATCATTTTCCATGTAAATGTATATGATGCCTTGGAATCCTTTACAACCTTTGAATGAGGAGTCCACACTTTTAGTCATTTTCCATTCATCCCTTGATTCTATTATCAATTGGGTTGGATGATCGAGAAAACACAAAGAAGGCTTCAACATCTTCATTCTTTCTTGAGTGCATCTGCCACAACATTTTGCTTCCCTTTTTATAGACAATTTCAAAATCATAACCCAATATCTTGGTTACCCATTTTGTGTTCTTCTAAAAGATAGTCTTTGTTCCAAAGTATTTAAGACTATCATGATACGGTATGACCTTTAAGTGACCACCTATTAGGTAAGGATGCCATTTCTTCAATGCATGTAGTATTATCATAATTTCCTTCTCATAAATGGTTTGTGCTAAAGTGCCTTCCTTCCAGGTGGTTGACTTTTCAAAAGCTAGGGGCCTTCCCTATTGCATTAGGACAACACCAATTCCATTTCGGCATCATTCACAATAAAGGTTTTTGTGAGTACAGGTGGTCAAGACATGAGCTACACATCACCTCTTTAGTTGTTCAAAATATTTAGTTGCCTCTAAGGTCCATGAAAGTAAATCTTTCTTAGTTAATTAATAGATTAAAAGTCTTTATTATTCCATATTTTCGAACAAACTTTCGGTAGTAACTTTTATCAAACCCAAAAATCCTCTAAGATTTTTAATGTTTTAGGAATAAATGGAGTCCATCATGGTCTTAATCTTGTTGGTCTGCCTTGACACCTTCATGAGATACAATATGACCCAAATACTCTACCTCGCTACTCCAAAAGAAACATTTGGATGGTTTGGCATATAGTTATTCTCCTTTAGTAGTTTGCTTTTGTTAACTATATTTTGTAGTCATAAGACTTAGCATATAGATTAGTATATCATCAAAATACTAACTCAAATTTTGAAGGAAGAGTTGAAAATGGAATTCATCAACCCTTGGAATGTGGAAGGTGCATTTGTAAGGCCAAGGCATTACCAAAAATTCATAATGGCCTTCATGAGTTTGGGAATGTTGTTTTTGGGATATCTTCTTCCTTCATTACGATCTGATGATACCACATGGACGAAGATCCAATTTTGTGGAAATGGGTGCTCCATGTAGTTCATCTAAAAATTCATCAATGGCCGGAATTGGAAACTTATCCTTAATAGTGATCTTGTTGAGCTCTCTATAATATCTCAGACATCATGCATGAGCTATCTTTCTTGAATACCACCTGCTTGGTGTAGAGTAAGAGCTTTGGCTAGGTATAATAATGCCATCCTCTAACATTTCTTCAACCATGCGCTCAATCTCCCTCTTACAGTAAGGGGTATCATGGCATGATGTTAGGAGGAACTCCGAGGTGGGGCAATTTCATGATCATGATTTGTGATGGGTAGGAGACAACTGAATATCTTACAAATACTTTGGAATGCTTATCAATGATCCTTTGGAGATCTTGAGGAATAGATGGCAGATGTTTGAACATCTAGTGAGCATAGTTGATAGATAATGACTTTATGCCCCCTTTTTCAATAATTTTTCATCCCATTAGAGCTTGTCACCTTACCGGGATTCCTGTGATACCTCTTAACTCCAATTTCTTTTCCTTCCAGTAAGAAAGTTCATGAAAAGTTCTTGAAAATTAGAAACATTGTTCCTAATGATTGTAAAAATTGGATTCATAGTACAACATAAGCACCACCCACGGGTATAGAAATAATTGGACTATTCATTACATATTTCCCCATAGTAAAAGATTGATCTTATTGCATTTTCCTGAGAGATGATAGTTCCTCCATGCAATCATTACTTGAAACTCTGGAGCTGGATATACAAAGCAATTGAGATCTTTGGCTAATTTATAGTGAATGAGAGTGTGAATGCTACTTGAGAATAAATTAGGACTATTACCTTTTTCTTTTTGATGTGTCTTTGATCTTGAGGGTTTGAGAAGTACTAATTCATGATACATTACATGATATCGTGGGATTCAAATCTTTGGATGAAATTGCTTCTATGTTTTCATCTTGAGATGAGTTCTTGCTCTTCTTCTTCACTCTTCACAATCTATGTAGAATAATTTCTTTTTACCACACTTATGTCCCTTCTTGTGTACTTGTTTGTCTAATTAAAGCATAAACCTTTTGATTTTATTTCCTCCAATTGTTGAGGTGTCAACCTTGTAGGTTAAGTGTTTTAGGAGAATGAGCATTGTTCTCTCTATAGATGTTAGGATAGGTCCTTCTAGTAGCCATAGACATATTTTTACTTTTCAACATTTCTTACCACCTTAAATGCATTCTAAAATGATTTGGGTTCCCAAAGCCAGACCTCATGTTGAATGCTATCCTTCAAAGTTCCTATGAATACATCAATCAAGTGCTCATCACGGAATGTGGTTGCAGCATATTCAATATTTGGATTCTCAATGTGCTCTGCAATTGAACTCTTTTGATTAAGATTTATCAATTAGCTAAAGAAGGTATTTCTCCTTATCCTCATAGTGTGCTATCATTTTCTTCCATGAGAATTGTCCAAGTGATTAATTGATTTGAGAACAAAGCCATCGATACCAAACAAATTGATTAGGTTCTAAATATAAAGAAGAGTGTTACCTTTTGTGTATGTGGCACATTATGGAGATCAATTGCTCCATCCCGAAGTATCCATGTGATTGGGTCCTTGCCATCAAACCCGTCATATCAATCTTAGGAACATGGTTGGTATTCAAGCCAAAGTTGGAGTTTCTCATTGATGATTCACCTTCCTTCTGTGTGTCCTCATAATGAATTTCATGGGATGCATTTTCGCTAGTGTCTTCTCTATTACAAATTTTTCAATACTTCCATTATCTTAGCTTCATTGAATCCATCTTAGTATCCAAATTAAGCTTCCATTAATCCATCTTCTTTTTGTAGTTCATTTTATGTCCCTAAGCATTTCTTCTACCTTCATCAAGACTCAATTAGGATTTTATGGAAGCTTATTTGGTGTAGGATGTCCCTTTGTGGCATGTTATTGAAGTATCCTTTTGAATCTTGATTTTGGTAGTTCTGCTAGACAATATTTATTCTACATTCTATCTCAAGTTTTCGGCCGCCGGGTATGAAACTTTCTTTTAAATCAGTTCGATGTTTCTTCCATGTAATGCCATGAGTGCGATCAAAGTGGATGTGCCAAGTGGAATTCTGGTAACTTCCTCACAACTTGCCGATTTTTGCCTTTCGAGAATCTCACTTGTATAGCATGCCCCACACAAATAATTTATATCAAATTATGAAACTCACACCCAAAATACTACAGATGTCCACGATCAATGAAACTAGTCCCCACTCAATTTGGATGCTCTAAGAAATAAATTATGATTGTTTACCTAGAACATGTGAGACTAGTCAATGGGACTAGTCAGGATCTATCTTACACAAGGTGTATCCTAAATTTATAGATATTGTGAAGCTGAAATTGTTATCAAAGATACCCTACTAATTTCTATAAATGGTCTCTAGATTTCAGTGCGAACGTTACAAAAATTTTTTTATAGAAAATTCATGATGCCCCATTCAGGATGATTCGGAACTATCTTGTATATGATGTATATATGAAAGTGTAAAGACTCGGGAGATGAATTGCAGACCGCGTACCTTGATTAGGTCACTAAGTATCCTCCGGAACCTTCATACGAAACATTGAAAACAAGTTAGTGAAAATTCCACGGTGTCTCCGGATGTAGCAATGAAACCCCAAGACCTTGAGCTGCGATGCCATATGTTAAGAACCAGAAATATCAATGTAGCATAGAAAAACCTGGAAAAGTACTCAGCAGAAAAGAGATAATTTCAAATAATAAGCCTCTTAGAGACAGCCTCCTCTTACCCACTTAAATGTTCAAGTACAAGATGATTCAAAATAGAAAATGTCTCCTTGTTATATAGGAGACTAGGAGGTATAATTACAACTAATGGCTAAAATACGACATAAATATAATAACATTACTAATATAATATGCCCCAATTAAGGGGTAATGTGTAATATTAGGAGTTAACACTTCTGCATTTTCTGGTCCATATGCAATTCATTGAGTATGCCCTCCTAGAAATATGAATGAGTGGGTAGAGACCATTTCCTCCGTTGAAGCGTCATTTTCCACAATGTTTACACCTCAAGTGTTTTGTTAGTGCCTAGTCCATCAAAAATTTTTGTTGTTTGTTACGTGACTGATACATGTGAACATATGCCGCGATAATTGCTTACATTGGGTACTTAATCGTGATAGTCTCTTTGTGCCCCTGCATCTTGGTGTACCCTTTAATCGATAAATCCGGTCACCCTGGCAATCTATGGTTTTCTAATGCTTCATCTTCATATTATGTCAGAAAGTTTCCAAATCATTTTATTACATGAAAAGTAAGGCGGTTCTTTGATTTATGTGCCAATCCACCTTCTTGCATAGCCTATTTTGGCACACCTTCTCATGGATACTTCAAGTAGTCTTTGCTGCCAGTTTATAACTTTGGTAATGCAGATATGTTGTACATGAAGTAATGCTCAGCCAAATGAGTATCCCATCACGCATTTGGGTTGTATATCATCAGCATAGTTGTTACGTACAGACGATCTCTCTTCTGGAAATCGATTCAAAGTGGGTTCTACGAACATCTCTCTTTCTGATGGGTCGAGTAGGGCTATGACCCTATAGTCCCTCGAATCAAATGTCATTTTTCTAATTTTTAAGTTAATTATGGCTTACAGTTTGTCGAGATACCTAAATCTAGACCAAGAAGCTAGGTAAGTTGTTGTGTCGTCTACTATTTCATTGACTTCAAAGTCTTCCTTAGTGGGCACACCATCCATATCTACCGTCACTCATTTCAGTCTACCTATTGGTAAGACTCTGTGCTGATTTTCTATCTTTAATTAAACAGTTGAGTGTCCCGGTCTTAGTTTCTCCCATGCATTTCCATGTGGCTTTTGGTAGTACATTCACTTGGATCCTAAATCTAGTATAGCATATCCCATATTGAAATCCCCAGTGTTAGCATCTGATCCTAAATTCCCTACTTGTTCTTCTTATTGTATGTAAGTGGTTGACAGTTTTCAATTCTAACTTCTGTTTCATCACCATTTATACATTTTTTCTATAGGATGTTTTGAAATATTTTCAGCCGGATGAAGGATCCCTTAACATTTTGATGCATGATTGCAAAAAGTCTTTGATAGTATGATAGCGATATTTACGTAGAGGTTAGAATCTGAAGGTGGGTGAAAAACCCCATTTACTATAAACTCGGGTGAAGTAATGCTTGTGATTAAGCGGTCCAACAATTTTGGATGTAGAATATTGTGTGCGAGATCAACGGCCTTGTAAGTTCGAACCCCAGGCTTTATGCCTTTAAGTAGAGGGGGAGATCGAAATCGGGCACACCTCCTTGACCACGATCGAAGTGCGGATAAGCGATACGCAAGGTGATTCCGGACCCCCGCCTTTCTACCACTTTGCAAGAGGAGAGTGCGGAATCAAGGACGCATATCTCTGACAGCTGCGATTAGAGATCCCGGATCAATGGTGCATATGCAATCCAGACATCCTCTATCTTTACGCATTTAATTAACGTGGGGCCCCCTTTCATGTCACATTATCTTTCCATATATTATCCACCTGATCGTGCGATGTTTCGGCTCACTGTAGCACCTTAGCATCCTCAGGCTCTGTTCATCTCCCCTCTTACGGTTCGTGGTCCCTTCCCCATCACCATTCCTCACCACCTACCACTTTCGTGTCCTTCCCCCTCCCACTTATTTCTGCCGTGTGTCTTCCCATGTAACCTCTCTCACACCTCATGCTTCATGCCTCTCCCTCATGGTTTTAGGCAGCCACTTTCTCTCCCTTTTTAAGCCAGAGCCCTTCCCTGTAGCCTCCGCATATTCATCCAGGTTATTCAGTTAATCCCTAGGTGGCCTTGGTCTTCCACATCTTTAAGGTGCCGATTTGGATGAGTCATCCTCAATCCCAATAAGCGGTTATTAAGGCATTTTAGTGGTGGTTAGACATGCATACTCATATAATGGGAAAGTCGACAATGTAATTAAAGGCCGCGTGGTTCTGCTTAAATGAGGGTCGATTAAATCTGCCATAGATGCCGCGATCATTTAGGACTCTTGACTACTTGATTGTCGGAAGCCATGTAGATGCAATGTGTTTAATGTGACATCTCGATTATATTTTTGTCGTTGTTTTGAGTATATGTAGAAGCGTTTTAAGCCATTTTGTATCTGTCGATGGTAGAGCAAAGCTCGGTAAAGTTTTAATGATCATTCTAGTTCTATGGTTGTGCATACGTGTTTGAGATTTCTTGTTTTATGACAAACAATTTTCTGACTCTGTCTATGTTTTCGTCTCATGCCAGACAGTTCATGATCAGATGATTAGCATGGTGTTCTTGAGTTATGTTATGATAAAGGATTTGTTGTTGCATTACTATTTTCTCTGGTCCTCTACGTTTGAATGTAAGAAGATCTTGCTGAACGTTTTCTCCTAACAATCACGGTAAAACTTGATGTTTATAGAGACCCTCAACTCTTCATGCAAGTCTTCCTCTACACACCCTTATTACAACTCCTTTGTTTGAAGTTTATCTAGACCTCACTCACCCGTGCATGACTGGCCTAGTTTACGGAGTTGAAATGATGTTGTACTGAGTTTACCTCCATTTGATCATCCATTTTATAAAACAAATTGTGACATTAAAGCTCGATAGATTATCGAGGGCTCACACTCCTGCTACAATCCGGGAGTGACTTTTGACGCCAACATTTTGGCCATTGCCGAGACGAAGTTGAATATTTTCCCGGGATTGAACGACAACGTTAAGCGATTTTGAAGGTGCATGAGATATCAGAATTATCAAAGATTGCTACCGTGCACCTGGAGACTCCTTTGTATTGACTCAGGATGAACCTATTGGAGTTAATTGTGGCTTTTAGAGTTAGACACACGCGGTCTCATCCACGGCTGCCTCTAGCTGAAAGATCGGAGGTGATTATCGAGAAAAGGAAGCCCTCCCAAAGCCATTTGCTGAACCAGTTATTTCTCCACCTCCTTCTATAAAAACTCAATTTTCTTGTTCTCAGCTTAGTAGCCGGCCTTCTTAGGCCCGGTTTCCCGGTTCTCAATTTTGGGAGTTTTATTGTTGAGTTTTCCCCTCCTGTTCTAGATTTGGAGGGAGAAATCCTTGTTCCTCCCCTCTCCTCTGAAGTTGTTCCTCGGTGTATACCCGGGACTTTAGAAGATTTCACCACTCCTACACAAAGAAGAGTTCATGCTGACTTGAGCTCGTTAGTCTTCTCCTTAGACCCTCTCTTTTTTCCCACTCCACTTCGAGACTCAATTCCCACAACCCCTTCATGACCTCTTGTTTATGGATAAATCCGTAAGTGCGGACACAAACCGATCTCCCTAGATCCACGGATCTAGAACAAAACATAAGCCAGAATATACCCGCTTTCCCTAGATCTAACTATTGAATTAAATTGGAAGTGAGAAGAAGATATGTACCTTTGTCCTTCCTTGGTCTCTGTTGTTCTTTGCTTAAACCAGCAGCTCTTTGGATCAAGATCCAAAACAAAAAAAACTACAATCCAGGAGTGACTTTCGATGCTAACATTTTTGGCGCCATTGCCAGGGACGAAGTTGAATATTTTCCCCGGGATTGAACGACAACGATTAACTGATTCTGAAGGTGCATGAGATATCAGAATTATCAAAGATTGCTACTATGCACCTGGCGACTCCACTGTGATGACTCCACTGGGATGAACCTATTGGGTTAGTTGTGGCTTCCGACGATAGACACACGCGGTCTCATCCACAGCTGCCTCTGGCCACGCCTGAAGAAGATCCGGAGGTGATTATCAGAAAAGGGAAGCCCTCCCAAAGAGAAAGCTTCGCTGCTAAACCAGTTATTTCTCCACCTCCTTCTATAAAAACTCTGTTTTCTTATTCTTAGCTTCGTAGCCAGCCTTCTTCAGCGGTTTCCCAGTTCCTCAATTTTGGGAGTGTTCCTGCTGAGTTTTCCCCTCCTGGTCTGGGACTGGAGGGAGAAATCCTTGTCACTCCCCTCTCCTCTGAAGTTGTTCCTCGGTGTATACCTGAGACTTCAGAAGATTTCACCACTCCTACACAAAGAGAAGTGTCTGTTGATTTGAGCTCGTTAGTCTTCTCCTTAGACCCTCTCTTTTTTCCCACTCCACTTCGAGACTCAATTCCCACAACCCCTTCATGACCTCTTGTTTATGGATAAATCCGTAAGTGCGGACACAAACCGATCTCCCTAGATCCACCTGGATCTAGAACAAAACATGACAGAATATACCGCTTTCCCTAGATCTAACTATTGAATTAAATTGGAAGTGAGAAGAAGATATGTACC
>SNQJ01S0039686.1:10535-29743 GCA_010110895.2 Picea sitchensis
CACTAGAAAGCCTAACCTTCTTGTCCTTAGATTTAGATCCTCCCGAGACCTAGCCTTTACTCCTTGACTCCATTTACCCTAAGGCACTAGTCTAATAATGCAACGTTGAGTCTTTTGTGTTAAAACAATCTTTCTAGCTTCCAAAAATTGAAACCCTAACTAACCCTAGCAACTTACTAACCCTAACTCTATGATGACGTCTTGCCTCTTTTGAACTTTTGCTTGGTATTAAAATTGCGGCTAAGTCATCCATTGATAGACATTGAAGTGTTGAGTATTTTCATCAGCTTATTTTGCAAAACGTCCACCTCTTTGCCTACCAAAACTAGCCTAGAATAGGGCTGACATCACCCTTAGAAGGCTTGACGCAGCAACATTATATGTGAGCATATTTATGGTATTTAATGCGTTGTGATAATTGAAGGATTGATATCGTGCATTAAATGTTCTATCATTTTGTATTTATTGAAGAAGTAATATTATAAGCCATAGCCATATTGCAATCATTGACTTCGTCAATAATTACATTTATTTATGCTCATGTATATTTCATATTGATAGTCATTGACACTTGAAGCATTAACCACTATTTGCATGTATTAGTTTCATTGTTGCTTTGTCTCGCAAACAGGTGTTTCTACTGTGGTTTGTCTTCTTCTTGACTATCTTTTGGGCAGTAATCTGTGAAGGGAAAGCCTACTTTGACCTTTGAGCTTTAATCCCTTGATCCTTTTCCTTCAATACCCCAGATCACTAGGGACGTCTCCCTTGGTATTAGCCACCCTGAATAGAAAGAGCCCCCCATCGAGGTGACAGTGGGTGGGGAAGCTCCTGTTACGCCAGTTTGGTCCCTACCTTCCAGCTACTTGACCTTGACTACAAACTGTGCGCTAACAGCGCCCTCACTGGCTGAGTTGCACACTCTGCAATGGCTACTCTTGAAAAGTACGGTGAAATACTTGGATGGTATCTCCGATGGGATAGGGTGTGTCTCTCAACACCGAAACTGATCAATGGTGGTGGTTTCCTCCAGAAATCCACAAAACAATAAGGTCAACTCTCCTCCTCCTCTGGGAACTCTCAACATCAAATCATAACAATGCATAATGAATTAGGTTGCTTTACCCTTCCTTTATAGCTTCCCGAAACCCTAATTCGATGTTGGCCTTTTCCCTCCAAGTGACTTTTACTTTATTTTATTATTCCTTGATTAAATCACTTAATTAATTAATTAATTAACTATTTTACCTCTAAAAAGTGATTTATCCATCCTGATGGCTTCTCGCCACTGAAAGTCACTTCTCATCATCTTATCCTGTAGTTCTCTTCCTCCCAATTCCGATGAGCTATTACACTAAGAGGTTTCTCCAAGTAATATGCCCATTATGACCTTCTTAGTGAATTTAATTAAGATATGATCCAGAATAACTCAAAATTACTGAAATTGTCGAAATGCAGCGGAACCAAAGCCCAGTTGTGCGGAATGGATCCTAATGATGATCGATGCAAGTCGGGCCCAAATAAACCCCTCAATATCTCCCGAACTCTCTGTCACCCCTATCTGGCTACTCGGGTAGGCATAACACTCTGAAATGTTGTAATGTTATAATGTCTCAAAATGAGGACATTACACTCACTTCCATACTCTCACTTTTTGCTCCATTTCCCCTTAGGGCCACTCGGGATTCCCCCTTGAGGTGATCTCTTCACCTCTAAAGTGATGGGAATACCTATTTGAGGTGATAGTGGGTAGGTGTTCTCTTAGTTGTCGCCATATTGTGGTTTGGGTCGGGCTTTGCCCAACCTACAACTTGTGCGATAACAAACTCTAACCGCATAATAAGGGAATTCAAAAATGGGAACATGACACACATCAAATGGAACAACAGGCATCCACACATTTGCACAACACCACAAGTACGACCTCCAAAGTATTCAATTCTTTATTCCACAAAGCTTGAGATCATTAAAACAACATAACTCTAGGTCTCCAAATCTAGCTTGAAAAAGGGACGTGAGCCTTCAATATATAGCACATTGGGTGGAGTTGCCAATGAAGGAGCCTTCAAGCCATGTTTTAAGGAGAAAACAATCATTCAAGGAGGAGCACTCTCCTAGAGGCCTTAATTATGTTTTGCATCCATCTCAAGTAAAATAGTGGGCTAAGGAGAAATCCCTAGGCATGGGAAAGAGACATGTGGCATCATGGATCCATTCAACTCATTAATGACCAATCAAAACACCTTTGGAGGAGGAGCGATCTTCCCTAAAGGCTTCTAAGGTTTTCTTTATATTATTTTATTGAGGCTTCTAGTATTTTAAGTATATTTTATTGAGAGGTGATTGGAGATTCGAAACTATAAAAGGTGAAGAACTTTCATTAGCAAAGGGTGATTTCCAGGAGGAAGACAAGAGGCCGATACTATTGGTTTGCTGCTAGAAGATTAAAGAAAGATTTGGAGCTTCCATCTTCACCATTCCTAAGAAGCTCGTGCATGTGTAAGTTTGTTATCTCATGTTTGTAGCCAAGTCCTTTGTTTAAGCATTAAGGGCTGTTTTACTCTTTGAAGTGGGCTGTTCTTAGCCAAAGGAAGAACATAAGAAACATCATTTATGTCTCCTTAAGCTTATTTGATATCAGATTTTGAGAAGTGATGTATCAAGTGGATGTTATTCAATAGAAATCTGTCCCTATTGTTCTATTATTCAGTTTTGATGTCATATATTGTTGCAAGCATTTGATGTTGATTTTAATGTATCATTCTCGAGCATTTACTTGGCTATTATACATGCACCAGATCTGTTAATGACTGGTAATGCTTGCTGCTATGCAACTTATTGCATCTTCTCCATTCATTGTCAAGCTCCTTTGTTTCCCTAATTCCACAACCCAAATGCAAGGCACTGGTCTTATTGGAATCCACCACCAAAACATTTTAAAACTCCAAAAAATCTCTGTTTTACTGATCTGATTTTATAACAGCTCCTAAAGAACAGACTGGTAATATTAATAGTGATTCCCAGCTTGGATGGACAAGAAACAGCCTAAAGAGAGGGAAATAGCCACCAAAATGACATTGGGTGGTGTTTCCTGTTTACCCTAGTTTGCATCTTTTATGTTGGACTTGAAGAATCTTTTGAAGTGCAGAATTAGAAGGTACAACAAAGACAATGTTAAAGGTCATTTGAAGCAGTATTAATGCAGCACCTCAGCACTGCACTGCATTCTTTTAGATTGTGGTGTATAAGATTGCTTTTATTCATGTCATGGATGAAGCTTTTTGAAAGTAACTTTTCTTCCAATGCAACATGGCTGCAACCAAATGGGTATATAGCAAATTCAAGAAAAAGCAGCAGATTGAAGGAGGGGTGCAGCCTACTGATAGACTTCATTGAGCACGAGTTTGTGGGATCACACTGAGCTCTTGAAGTTTTCCATAACTATGTGCTCATCTGCTTGGCATTGCTAATAAATTTCGTTGATTTTGGAGATCTTTCTGATAAAATAACTTATTTTAATAAAAAATGAAATTGGTCAGTATAAGGCATTGATGGGAGGGAACTAATTCGACTAACTTTGTTTTACAGTTTTAGAGCAATATAGTGATGAGTCAAGGACTAGCCAACAGGCTTTCTAAGATGAGCAGTGCTTGAGATCGCTTATCTTCTTGGCAAGTGATCTAAGATGTATGCATGCGGACCTAGTGAGCATTCTTGTTTTTTCTTGTAAACGAAGAAGAAAAAAAGCAACACATATGGGCTTCTAGATGTGGAGTGTCAAAACTTTTCTTAGTTTGAAAATTCTATAGTGAAGGTTGAAGTTTGAACCTCCCAATGAAACATCTTCATAACATGTGCAATAAATATTTCTTGTTCTGATTTTTTCTTTAAAGTAGCTATTATATTCATTTTAATTATTGAAAGATATTCTGGAGGTCAGCTTTTGTTTTGATTAGACATGCAATTTCTTTTTTCATTACTTTCTTAGCAGCATGTTTTGTTTTAACTTTTAACTCATCTCTTGTAGTTGATTTTTATATGTCAAGGAGACTGATGAATGTTTTCTTATTAGGTTGTTCCGTAAATATATTTTTGGGTCAGCGGATGAGGTGGAGTTGAAGTTTGTGAACAGGTACACACATTTATTGCTTTTCCTTCTTATCAGTCACTATGTGTTTCCAGAAAATAAGACTTTACCATGGGAGAGTGCTGATTGACATGGATTTCTGTATTCTAGTTTTTCAAGACGATCTTTCAAGGTTGTTGGATATAAAGAGAGTTCTGATATTTTTGGGTTGAAAACCCTACATGTGTCTGAAGAAATATTTGTACATGCTAACAGGAGAGATATCGAAGATCTGGCCCTATTAAGCATTATTTTGAACCAAGATATCAGAAGGTTGTCCACAGAGGTATATCCTTCTACTCAGACTAAGGCAGACTCTATTGTATATTGTTAGTCATTGCAATGCCTTCACTGCATAATCTGGGATTTCATGGAGAACATTGGGGATTTTGATAAGATTGAGGAGTACATTAGGGAAAACATGGGGGATTTTGAAGAGCTTGAGGAATATATTAAAGAAAACACATATGGAAGATGGATGCCCCATACACCACATCTTAATCTCTTTACTCTTGCTTGCATATGATGTAGTCCTCTTAGAATCCTCCCCCAACGGTGTAGTGCAACTTGATTCCCTCACTAGTTTTGTGACCACAGACAACTAGTGGTGAACCTTAGCAAAGCAAAGGTGATCATCTTTAATACTTCCAAGAACACTCTTTCCGATTTTCATTTTTTCCTCAAAGGGGGTAAGGTTAAGATTACTAGATTATATACTTTGGAGTTCAATTTACTCATCCTAGATTTATCCCGAGGATTTCTTCCCAACCCTGGTGTAGTAAGGGGTATGCATCTCTTTCCATACATGAGTGCTAGTGTTTCATTATTCACTTTCAGGGAAAACCCTCGAAGATGCAACTATTCGACATGATTACCAAATCCCTTGTTCTCTATTTTTTTGAGGTTTGGGGACCCAATTTAATACCAATTGATTGGGCAGGGTTGGAGAGAGTCCAATTCATCATGTTTGAACATATAATCCACTGCAAATGAACAAGTCCTTGGTGTAAGTTTTAAACCTGTGAAGTAAAGGAATGCATATAGATTCTTAAGCAAAACATAATTTAATCAATGGCTCATACACAGAGTACACAGAGATATTATACCGGAAACCTTCAATCAGGAAAACCTTTCTTATATTCATTATCGAATTTCACCATTCACCATACAATATATACACTGTTTTTAGGTATTCCGTAGATACCAAAACCCTAATCCCTTAATCCGGGATTAATTTAGTAAACCGCTAAAAATAGAAAAAACCGCCCAATTTTTTTTTTATGGGCGTTGCTCCGAACCCCATCGGCCCCAGGCTAACGCCCGGTGTCGAACGTTGTGCGTAACCAGGGGGGGCATACCTGGCCCCCCTGGGACCCCCCTAGGAAAGTGCCCGACGCACACGACACAAAGAGCACTACTAGAGGGATGGTCAGACGGAGTTGTCGAACCTGACGTGCCCACACACACACGTGCAAAGAATATAACACATACCCAACATTCTCTCACTTGTTGTTTTCTTTGCATCCAGGGGTCCAGGGGATTATATAGTCAACAATCCAGGGCAACAATGCCCATTGTTGCTCTACACCAGGAGAACTTTTTTGTGCTCACAGACTTTGTCAATGAATCTGCAACATTCTTCAAAGTGTCAACCTTTTCCAGCAACACCTTATTTTCCTCAACCATGTCTCTCACAAAGTGATACTAAACATCAATATGCTTTGTCTTCGAATGATAAGGTGGGTTCTTTGCCAGGAAAATTGCACTCTAACTGTCACAATCTAATCTCACTGCTTGTAGTACCAACCCAATACCTGAACACAATCTTTGTAACCATACTGCTTCCTTGTTTGCATGAGTAGCTGCCATGTATTCAGCTTCCGTAGTTGAGAGTGCCACTACAGCCTGTCTTTTTCTCATCCAACTGATTGCTCCTCCAAATAGGTTAAACACATACCCACTTGTAGATCTTCTGCGATCCAGATCTCCAGCCCAGTTTGCATCAACAAAGCCATGTATGATTCTACTATCCATATCTCCAACCTAGTTTGTGTCCACATAGACATGTATGTCCAACATTCTGTCTAATCCCGGTCTTCCTGGTAGCACAATCCATAACTAGTAGTGCCACGAAGATACTTGAAAACCCTCTTTACACTTGTCCAAGTATTCTTCTCCCTGTTTTGGATGATGTTACAATTTCTGCCTCACCATCAGATGTGCAATGTCCGTTTTAGTATAGACTATTACAGATACACTAAACTGCCAGACTCGCAGTATATTTGAATATGGGAGATATAAGGCCATCTTCTTCCTATGTCTTGGGACAATCATCTGGGTGAGAATTCACCTATAGGAATAGGAAATCCACTCCATTTACTTCATGCACATAAACTTTATTATCGCCTAAATATATTTTCTGAGATAACCAGAAAGTTTCTGCTTGGGTAATGATTTCTTTAATCTCCCATTCTAATTGAAGTTAAGGGCAACACTGGTAGATCCTTTCATGTCAAATTTGGAGAGCAAATGTGATTTCACTCTTAATAACATCCATATTTCCTACCAACAACATAAATATCACATACAACACTGGGCGATAAATGAAGTGATTGGCCAACCTCGCTTGAATATACACAAGGATCAACCCCCGCGAATAAATTCTAAACTCATGATGTATGTGTCAAACTTTTGATACCACATCGTTGGTGATTGTTTTTAACCATATAGGGATTTTTCATCTTGCATGCTAGCTCTTTCTTTCCTTTCACTGTAAATCCTTTTGGTTTCTTCATGCAGATTTCTTCTTCCATCCCCATGTAGGAATGTTGTTCTCACATCCATCCGTCTAATTTCAAGATTGCAAAAGAAGAAGAATAGATAAATAAATCTAATAGTAGTTAGACCATAAATGATGAGTAGGCACCACTAAAGTCAATTCCCTCTACCGGGGAATAACTTTTTGCTACTAACCCGAAGCTTTGTATTTCTCCACCTACCTTTGTGCATTAAACTTTCTTCTTTAACAACCATCTATAGCTCAACAAATTTCTCCACCGGCAACTCAACTACATATCCCATGCCTCATTCTATCCAAGGAATCCATTTCCTCAACCACCATAGTTTTTTCTAGAGTTTACTATCCTCTCAATTAATTGCTCTTGGATACTGGGATCATCATCTGTAATAGACAAAGCAAAATTGGAATGGAAATCAAATGGAGTATAATTTTCCGGTTGCTCTTTATCTTCAATTGTCTCTCAATATCGGGGTATGAGGGTTCTTCTCTTCTCAAGCTCCTTTCTTCTCGGGGATGTTGTTTTTAGATTTTGCATCATCCAACCTTTCA
Source organism: Picea sitchensis (assembly GCA_010110895.2). Taxonomy (NCBI): domain Eukaryota; kingdom Viridiplantae; phylum Streptophyta; class Pinopsida; order Pinales; family Pinaceae; genus Picea; species Picea sitchensis. Next base: position 18,011 of record SNQJ01S0039686.1, read on the forward strand.
AGCTCTATTTTTTCGTGTCTGCCTTGAGTTGGTAGGAATTGGGACATTTTACCTCTGGTAACAACATCTCGTGATCAGAACAATTTCTTGGTTTCGGGTTCCAAAGCTTATAACCTTCACACCATCTTTTATAATCCAATAAAGATACACTTTCCAAAATTCTTTATCCAAATGCATTCTATTTTCCTTGGAACATGTACAAGCATCACAACCAAACACTATAAGATGTTGAAGTGAGGGTTTCCGTACCCATACCTTGTGTGAGTTTTATCATCCAACGTTGATGAAAGTGATCGATTGACCAGTAACATGTTGTACCCAATCGCCGCCTATAATTCTATTCCAACCCTAGATCACGAGCATGTTCCTTGCTTTTTCCATCATGTCCTATTCATCCTTTCTCCAACTCCATTATGTCGAGGGAGTGTAAGGAGAAGTCTTCTGCCTTATATACCACACTTCTTATAAAATTCTTCACTCCATTTCAGAATTCTCCACCATTATCCGTTTCAATACTTATTTTCTCTACCTCCGATTTTCAGAGTCTAAACTTTAAATTTATTAAATACCTCGCATTTCTTTCTAAGAAAATAAATCCATGCGTTCCTTGAAAATCATCTATGAATGAAACATAATACACGCATTTACCTAGTGATGAAATAAAATAAGTTATTACGTCCAAACACATCACTAGACAACTTTAAGATTCCTCAGTAGCACCGCATGGGAATCTCACTCAATTTATCACTGAGCATATGCAATGTTCATAGAAATCAAAATCCAGAGTGCATTAGACATACCTTCAACCATACTCATCGTAGTGTTCGAAGGCCCTTTTTCCCAATATGCCTCGCCTTTGATGCCACGCATGGTCTTCTTCGACAAGATTGATCTTGTTCGCTTCATTTCTCGTGGACAAATATAACTCAAGGTATTCATATTAGCATAAGTGTTTCAACAACTTGCATGTAGGCTCCACAATCAACTACCCTCACCATTTCTCCTCGCATCATCTTGCAAGTGTTCTTCCAAAATACAAGATTCACTCCCCATCATCCAATTCTTTTCTTACAAATGTTAGTCTCCTGGCTAGTTTTGAAATGTATAGAACCTCCTATGTTCTAATCCTTCCATCTTTTAGCAAAAATTTAACCCACGCCCCCATGATTTTTGTTGTCGATCATCTTAGGGAATGCATCACAACCATCATATTTTCATATTCAAAGAATCAATTCCCCGCGGAGGGAGTCATGTGGTATGACGCACTTGATTCGATCAAAAATACATCATGGTCTGCATGTCTACTTTTGTAGATTCCAAGCAAAACATCACCTCCTTCTTCAAAGTGGAGCTGCCTCTGTGGAAGAGGTACTGTCAGATCCATTTGGTTTTTCAACTTTGATCTGTAATTTTTTCTTATAATGCCTTGTTTTACCACACCTCTAGCATTTCTTAAAGTGATTTCTCCCGGGACTTATATATACCTATAGATTTAGATCTTCCCCGAAGATTCGTATCGTGTCCCCCAAGACTTATCGTGATTCCTAGTTCTTGGCAATGCCTCTGCCAAAGTTAAAAGACCAGGTTAAGACCATCCATGCTTTTCCCATCTCTTCGGACAATAAGGATGCAACTACATCCCATACTTCAATGTATATTGAGTAGTAATTAACACCAAGGTCGCCCTTTGCTGGTCATTACGGGAGACGGAAGAAATCTTCAATCCACCTTTTTCTGCGTGTCCTTGGGGCAAAGTGAGAGTTACGGTGTTGTCACCTAACCCTCAACCCCTCATTGCCTAGGGCCAACTCTAGCTAGCTGAAGGGGTAGTCCTGCTATCACACTCCGGGCTTTTTTGTGGTGTGGAAGGGTTTAAGCAGTTTGAGTCAGCTTAAAACCTATTGCAGAACAGAGCTTCCCACCCACTCCACCCCATGGGGATCTTTCTATTTAGGATGGTTAGTCCAACTTTGAGACGCCCCTAGGTAATCCGGGGTTTTAGCGGCTAAGGGATAATGGATCACATGAGAGGTTCCTTCACAACATTACCGCCATATGTAGATAGTCAGAGAAAAGTCTTCCAATCTAATGGCACCCTCGCTTGGTGAGACGTTAATGGGGACAATCAGAATATGTACGCCGGCAAGGTTAAAGCCCAAGATATTAATGACTATCTTTATCATATATATGGAGCAAATGATTAAGTGTTGCCATTGACGGTGTCAATGATTGCTAAACAAAGGCAAAGATTTATATCACTCTTCAATAATGCATAAGGAGATAAGAGCATCCAATGTTAAATATTAATCCTTATATTATCACAATGCAAGTTTGCTCATAACTATAATGTTGCTGCGTCACCTATGTATTGTTGCTGCAGTATGTGTGTCGTCAGCCCTAATCAATGAGTCTAAAGAGAGACAAAGAGCTCAACGCTTTATCAAACAAGCTTACGATGTAATCAATGGCTCCAAATCTATCAAATGAGATGACAGTCATCACAACGTTATGCATAAACAAGAGATCAAGACATGTGACGCCACCATATAAATTTGTTGTCCGTACTTAGGTTAGCCAGCCGCTAGCGGACGCTTTTGTCAAATCAATCAATGAAATGCTATGAAACCTCTATGGCTATGACAGATGAGATGATTCAGGGCCAGAATTTTCATCCAAGCACAAGTGTAAAATCAGTAGGACGCCATCTCATTAGGGTTAGTTCTAAATTAGCTAGGGTTAGACGCTAGGTTAAGTTAGGGTTGCAAAAATTAAAAGTAGTTGAAAGAGAGTTTAAGGATAAACAAGCCTGCTAGTTATTCTCTGACTAGTGCCTTGGGTTAATGGAGAGTCAAAGGACGTGGAGACTAATGGCTGGCTTGGAGTGGGCTTAAACTGGTGATTAAGAGGATTAGGTTTGATGGTGTTGCTATGGCAAGGCCAAACCAAAACCTAAGGAGAAAAGCATTACCTAGTGTGGTAGCTAAGGCTAGGCCTAAAAGCTTCCTCTTCTCCTGAGACTTCTGGCAAAACGGCAAGGCTTACAAGCACAAATCTAGGCTGAAAAGTGTTGTTTCATACAAGGCTTTCCAAAACCTGGGAAGTAAACCTTAGGTGTAACCAAATTAGCCCAGGACTTCTTTCTTCAATTTGTGCTTAAAATCAACCTTCCAAGATAAGAGGAATCTAGTGTAGCTATGGCTAGGTTAAAATTCCTTCAAATCAAATGGTTATGTTTATTCATGGTGACATGAAGCCACATCCTACTTGTGTGTTTATTCCTAGGGCCAAGCAAGGATTAAGCAAATAACAACAAGATACTAATTAATGCAAGATGTTAAATCAAAAACCATTCATTTGGCAGTTTTGATGAAAAAACACTTACAAGATCATGAAGAAGCATAATCCAAATCCTAGTTGTAAACCTTCCATCGAATAAAAAGCACCAATTTGCTGCACAGTCTTCCAAGAGGTTGTGCCTCACCCCAAAAGAGAAGAAAACCAAGATAAAAAGAAAGATATCACTTCCACAAGAGCAAGTGTTATGTTATGATGTTGAGGTAAAGCCATCCCTCATTTAAGGATTCTATCTTTAATTGCCAACTTGGTCATTAAAACAACCACAAGGCTGACATTATAATATCTCAATTATTTGTCACTTTACATGCTAAAAATGCCAAAATGAGCAGAAAATGGAGACGCCAAGCCCCTATAGGGGAGACGCTGGCTCTTTCGTGGCAAAATCATCATCCATAAGCCGTGACGCTGGTCTTCTAGCTTCTCGCGAACCCTATGTGTGCCCGTGGCGTCTAACACACCGCTTATTCTGCCTCCGAAGACGCCCAACTAGTGTGCTGGTATGCCCAACCATCTAGGTCAACGTCCTATCCGCTGTGGGTTGTTCCCTTATAAAATCGCTAAAATGCCCTAATGAGGGTATACATCCTTCTTCTTCTAAGGTGCTCACATAACTCGGCCCCGCTTTCTCGCCATCCCAAAGAACTACCTGATGGGCTCTTTCAGCCCCATGGATCCTAACATCATCTCCCCATGTGCACCTATCCTCTTCGCACTGTCACGGCATATCTTAACATCAAAGACTACTTCCATGGCCTATCGTACTCCTAGACATCATAGCAATGTAAACTTATCTCATCATTAAGTTTATCAAACATATGCACAGAAACCTAACAAATCATCTAAGAGCTCACATACATTACACGCACTCCACCTTCATATAAAGCTAAGGAAACTAAAAGGGAAACCTATTGGGCTAGTACCCACAAGAATGAAAGCTTCAAAGGGTCGTCATCATAGCCATGTGTAATGAGATGATGGTTTTTAGGGATGTCTAGTCATATTCAAACCTAGGGTTGGTGTTGTCCGGGTGCCTTTGTAGGAGGCTTAGCTAAAATTCAGTCATGATGCATTTTCCTAGCCCTTTGCCTATCTTTATTTGCATTTTTACCACAAGCCTTGACGTAGACACCTTTGGCTTGCGGTCGAGTCGAAGCGTTATTTACCCACTCTGCATCTTCGCCAGAGGTCAATGGTTTGGTGACCGATAGTGGCAATGCCATACCGCCAAATACCTATGAACATAATAACGGCTCTGATGAGACCTCCCATCCTCTTGGTTAGTCTTGCATCATTTATTTCATTTTTCTTAGGGTCCCTTTAGTTTCTTATCGAGAGTCTTTTATTGCCTTCTCGGATCCCCGGCATTCTAGGTTTTATTTTCCTGGCTATCTTTTACCACCGCTGCAATTTCGCCTTTAGCCCTTCTTCCCACAAGACAAGATGTTCGAAGGCTGTCATCCTAATGGCCGTGATTAGGGAATGGACATGAGCTGGATATGCAGGAAAAGTGATAAGATGGTAGGAGCCGACGATGGTCTCCAGAAACTTTGGTGGCTAACTAAGACCCATGAATACCTATTCATAAGTTGCCCCATCAACTACCCCAACAATGGTCAAGAGGATTAGTGTAAGATCCAAGGCTCATCCTAAATGAAAGGAAACTACGCATAAGAAGGTTATAATGATCAAATATGACATTGGCTACCACGATACCTTTGACCACCAATTTCTGAGTGGAGCAAGAGTCCTCTCCGATGTGCCTCCAGCCGTGATGGAGGTCACACTGGCCGATGACAAGATGAACAGAAGAAACATGGCCTCCGAGTATTACGTTCGTGTCGCCTCGCCGCTTTCTAAAGATTCATGTCTAGGACCATGTGGGCCCGAGATATGATCTCCTAGTTAATCTTTAGATACTGGACAATGCATTCCAACAAATATACTAAGGCTTTTTAGCTAAGTACAAAATTGAAATCTAGGAGTTTATTTATTCTTAAAACCATCAACCATAAATTGAATAAAACATGGTTCCAAACATTCACCATTTATAGCATATGTAATCAAATAAGCATATACTTGAATCAAAAAGATATTGAGAAACAATTGTTAGGTGAAAGATTCATTGACGTATAACCAATTTTGAAATGAAGCTTGTGGCTTTGCCGAGTGTGAAAATTGAGACCAGCTCAATGAGAATCGGGCACGTAGCTCTCAAGTGTTTATTAAGGGTAAATTGAAGCTCAATTAGTGAAATGGTTTGGGACCTCCTTAGAGGTTAACTCTTTTCTTGAAAACTTGAGGAGAGCTTTTTCTGAAACCCAATGGTCTCACCAAAAAAACTCACTAAAAGTGCTGGATGTACAAAAATCGGTGGGAAGCCAGTCCCGAGGTCTCACTTACTTTCGTGTCACTATACAAGCTCACATCAAATTAACAACTTCGGGGGTTTCCCTAATTAAAACTATCAACCATTATCACACGGTATGAACTTATCCAAATAGGACGAGACGCGAGCCGAACTCCGAAGGTCGAACCGCGACCGTGAGTCGTGAGGTAATTTGGTTTACTATTGACAAAAATAAAAGTGCGGAAGATTAATTATCAAATCGACCGGCCTCGTGCCCCTTTCGAGGTCACAGGGATAGCTTATTTTGCCAACAAGAAAAGTAAAGGTGAGACTAATTACTGATAACTGCGACCGACCGTGCCCTTTCGAAGTCGCCGAGGGGATGGTTTATTTGTCAATTTGAAATTACTGAATTGAAAACTATTCTAACAATTAGTATTCTACTTGCAGAATGGAAATTTGATCTAAGCTAAAAAAATATGCAAAAATTGACACAACCACCGACACACTTCTGTGGGGAATGAAGAGTTTACACCCTATAGGCTCACTGATTTTATTATGATCCTTTTAAAATTCTTATTGGTAAAGGACTTCAGACCATTCATTAGGGGGGTCAAAAGCTTTTACAATGTTTTACAAGGAACTATGAAGTAGAAATGGTGCTTCCTGGGGTCCCGGATGCCCCTAATCCACCAAAACGGACAAAAATCTCCTTCATCTGTTATCTGTTCGTCAACCTGCACAAGACAGCGAACAAACGAGGATAAAGATGCCCAAAAACACTTTGAAGTGTCTTCATGAGTCAAAATCCAAAAAATTTATAAGTTAAATTCTACAAAAATTAGGCAAAAGGAACGAATGAACTCAAGCTAGAAAGCTAGTATCCTTAGAGTCTTTTGTGTCTATTCTAAAACAGAAATATATGTAAGAGCACTTAAGATTTTCTTAAATATAAATCCTTTTCTGAGAGATTCAAGCAAATCACCAGCCTTATATTTGGAAGTAAAATGCTTGCAAAATTGGACTTTTCTTGAACTAGATCTAGATTAGGATAACAAATTTGAAACAAGAAATCTAGATCTAATCTTTTAAACAACTTACCACTTAGATAAGAAAGATTGAAATCTGAAATGCATTTCCTAAGATAAAGGTAAGCAAACAAGTAACCAAAGCTGCATTTTTAAAATTTCTTGGAGAAAGAGAAGGAGAGAAAAATCAGAGCTCTTAAAAACCCTTTGGGCAATGGAGTCTTTTGGATGAATTAAGGAGGGATTTGAGTCTTTAGATCCTGAAGTTGTTGGAAGCAAGCAAACCTCTTCACCACCTCCAAGCTATGAGTACCTGTAAGCTTTAAAATCTTTTGCACATAAACTTGTTAACAAAATGGTGTCACCTACACAAGAAACTTGGAGGAGTATGTTAGTTAAACAAAAACACACATATACATCAAAATTTCTAAATATAAATGAACAAATAGGAATAACATGTGCTGATAAACTTGTCTTTCAAGATGAGAGCATCCCTTTGAAAGCCAAGATAACAAAATTAGAGAAAAATTAGACAAATACTGTACTCTCATAGATTAAGCATAGATTGACATCAACTATCCACACACATAGATAGTACACCTTCTGACCTCCAAAGTCTTCTTTTATTCAAAAATGGCACATAATGATAAGTCTCTCTCAACCAAGCTCCAACCAACTAATCAAGGAGGAGAGCTCTCTTATCTATACAATAGTAAAGTGGAGTTACTAAAAGAGAGGGGTGTGCATGTTCTCCTCAAAGAGGGAAGCACTCCATGTTGAGTAATGAGCTGCCATGTGGGATGAGGGCTGCCACCTCTCCCACACTTAGAACAAGTGTCAATCCAAAAGATAACCAAGAGAGAGGTGCTTACCACTCCTCTTTCCTTCATTTCATGGGCTGCCATCTCAAGGGTGTGCCACCTCTCTAAGAGGGGCGCACCTCTCTAATCCTATGTGCTCATATCTCTTAAGATTTGGAATCAATCACATGCCAATCAAATTTCTCTTTGTCCCCTTTGACTCCCTCTTAGGATTCTTTTGCCTTTTAATTTTTCTCCAACTTGTCCCTTTTATTTTTTATTTTTGACTGGGTTGATTTTTTATTGAATTAAAATGTTTTTAGTTTTCGAGAGTAAAATAATTTTGAGTGATGAAATCAATAATTTTACTCAAGCAGCAATTTCTTAGGGTAACATGGGTGTCATTTAGGTCCTGCTTGACTGCCTTTTATTCAGCACAGGCCAATGTCCCATGTGCCAAGTGAGAAGCTTATCTATGTTGAAGACAATTACGGTTCTACTTGGGTATCTGATAACCCAACACTTAAATTTTTGTAAAATTGCATCACACTGCTGAGTGGGTCTATAATGTAATAATGTCCAAGATGGATCATAGTTAGTCGCAACTCTGGGATGTGTCATCAGAGTTCCTTTCATCAAGGGTTTTTATCAAATGATTTCAATTTCAAACAAGCTCCTGACTTCCCTTGAAGTTTTTCCTTCCCTCCACAAAGCCTCCTCCAAAGTGGTGGAAGGCGCCTGGTGGTCTCATTCACTGGGTAACCTCTTAGGATTATTGTAAATGCACATCTTGTACAGTGGCCTGAAGTTTCATGTGGAATTTCTAGTCTAGAGAGTTTTTTTAATTAATTAAATTATTTAAAATTTAATTAATTAACAATTTTTTGAGCTAAATGTTGTAAAAACTGTCTTTGGGAGGAGTAGGGTATTTGTGCTCAAAATGAATGTACTAGCACTCCCTACACCCACTAGCAAAGTTTCAGCTCAGTCGGAAAAAAAATTCTATGGGTTTGTCCACCCAGAATGTCAGTCAGTCAAAACAACAATTTAATTGCTAAGGTGATATTATTAAAATATCACAAAAACATTGTACTTTAGAGTTAGTGAGTGGATGTAAAGGTAAATATGTTGTGACCTCCTAACTCACCTAAAACCCATCATCCTAACCTTTTCTTCCCAACTTAACTCAAATTCCATATTCACCTTGACCATCTTTTTCCTTTTGCCCCAGGGGAAAAACGACTCCAACAACTAGTCGTAAAACCCCAAATCTCCTTTGAGACTAAAGGCACTCCACACATGTGGGGAGCCTACTCTAGACTAACTCTAAACCTAAACCAACTTTTACCTAGCCTAACCCCTAACTCACTCTAACTACCTATAGAAGAGCTCACGCCTCCTCTATGGTGTGTGTGCTCTCCCATTGGTTAGGGAGTCACTCCCTATGCCTAAAACCTAAACCACGTCCTATTTTGGGCATGTGGGTTCTCTTTCCTATGGCAAGTGCGCCCTTTTGGGGCTCTTGCATCATCCCAACACCACTCATCCACCTTTTTCTCTCTCCCAAGCTTCTTGTGGTATGACCTCTCTCTGATGCTGGGAGTTGGTTACACCACCCAACCCACTCCACTACAGCAAGTGGGTTCTCCCTGACTAGTGCTGCCTCTTTGGGTAGGTTTCTCAACCATCAAACTCTCCCACCACCTGATTTCTCTACTCTTCTCTCTCCCAAACCTCTAGCTTGGCCTCTGGGATTTCCACCTCCCTAACTAACTCTGACTCTTGGAATTGATCCCAAGTGCTCTCTCTTTGCCTCCTAGGGTATAAATACAACCCCTCCCTGACCTTGCTTCGCCAATCTTCTTGCTAACACTATTATTCTGAAATTTTTCCCATTTCCATCTTCTTGTTTCCACATATTGCCATCCATCTCACTCACTCATATTTTGCAATGAGAAAAAAGCTTTGGAGGATCATTGGCATTTTGGAATTCTTCCTGTCTATTACACATGAGGTGATGTTGTTTCATTTTTGTCTATGTGCCTTATATTGAACAGATCCTTGAGTCTTCAGCAGTTTTGTTTGGGTAAGATAGCTTTGAGTATCCTTGTTATCTTATGATTGTTTTGGGTAGCCTAGAATTTGCAAGTATTTCGTTCTAGGTTGATCTAAGATATCTATCTATTCTATGTTGCATATGCTTCACTAAGCTTTTGCAGCCTGCCTCCAAGGGTTTCACTTGGGATAAGATTCGAGGAGGAGTCCTCCCTTGAGACTCCCCTACACTCCAAATCTCTTTCCTTTGACATATAATTTTCTTACTGGCCATTTCCATTTGATTTTCAGCTTTAGAGAGGTCAAAATATCATCTATCTATCATATATGTTTGCTGGAAATTTTCAGACACACAGTTCTCTCAGAACTTTTCTGGTGTGTTTCAAAGATTTCCGTTGTGTTTTTGCTTTTACATCCAAGCTTTTGCTTGCTGATTTTGCAGGGCAGCGTCATATTTTGAAGGATCAAGCTGCATACAACACCTAGGAGGCCTCCAAACTCAACATTCTTCGGTTTGGGTGACATTTCTCCTCTCTTCTCTTTCATTTCCTAGAAATTTATGAAGTTTTCTAAGTAGTTTTGAGCTCATAAAAGTAATCTAACTTAGTTAGTCATTCTTTTGTTCATATAAACACCTAGATTAGCTTGTATATCATCCTTATATCATTCTTTTATTTGTTTAATAAAATCAACCTAATAATGTTTGTTAGCAACATTAAAGTGGTTCTTGCCTAAGGAGTAGGCCAACAGCCTGTCTAGTCTCTCCATGTACTTGGAGGACATAAGACTCAAAGCCCTCCTTTCCTGTGCAAGTTCATTTTAATGGTGTTAACTTCACTTGCCGGCACCTTGGGGGAGTCATCCCCAATATCGCCCTTGGCTTAAAGGAAATAAACTTGTAATGATTGTCTTGCTTAACTATTAGATATATCTTAGATAGTCTTTCATTTGCAAGCCTAGTTTCTTTCTCATTATCTCTCATATGCTCTTGTTTTCTATGTTAAATGGTTAGATAGCTTCATTGTGCTCATATGTTCTAGATCTATTATCTTTGAAGTTGTTTAACCCACTCTAGATTGCATATGATGATGAAGTTTTAAAGATCTTCTACTTGCTAAGTTCATTGTTTTTACAAGCTATTTCACTTGACAACTTGGCATAATTTATATGTGGTATTGATTAGGGTTCTTACACATCTTATGATCACACACTAAGCAATACTTTGGGAGAGTTTTAAGCCCACGGCCTAGCTGTCATAAGCTCACGACCTAAGGCATTTGTTGAGCCTCTTTCTTAGCTCACGGCCTGCCTCCTTGAGGCCACGGCCTAGGTGTCCCCTTTGGCACCCTACACCCACGGCTTAACAGCCTTTTTGCTCACGGCCTCTTGGCACATTTGCTCACGGCCTCTCTAGGCCTTCAACCTCACGGCCTATCCACACAAATGATCACGGCCTAGGTTGTCCTCTTGCAGCACATAACACATTTGATTATTGGTTTAACACTCACATACACTTAGGGTATAATTGCTTACACACACCTTTGATGCACATGTGATAAGCTTGTTTATGTGGTAGATGTGATAGTCTTTACACCTATGCTTATGATCTAAATCTTCTAATCTCTTAAGCTCTCACATTCTTAACATATATTGCAAACACATTATATCATCTCATACATTCATGGTTTGAACATCTAATGCTTTAAAGTTTAATCTTTTGCTTATATTGCTAACACTTCACATATTTTGGTAAATGGTTTAAACTTTCAATATTTTACAAAGTACTTTCATGTGGTGTTAGTTTAGATGTCTTAAACACACATATCTTATAGAGCCTATGGTTTAGATGTTAATGGTTTAGTACTCTTGCTCACAGTTTTATTTATCTTCTAAGCTCATACACATTACACATATCTTTAATCACCTTATATGCTTTGGGTTTAAACATTTAAGTGCTTTAAAGTCCAATCTTTCTTGTTGGTATATCATATGTGAATGGTTTATGGTTTTCATTTAAATATCTTGCAAGTGCCTTTCATATGATGCTATTGTTGAGGGTTTAAACATTGTGATATCTATTGCTATATCTTATGTATTGATTGTGGTATAAATCTTTCATTTCAAGCATTCGTTTTAAACACTTTTG
>SNQJ01S0039686.1:29753-53866 GCA_010110895.2 Picea sitchensis
GGGGGACCGTCCCGTGATTTCGTTTGGGAGATCCCCTCTCTGACTACTTCTTATTGTGGTGAAGTGACGGGCTGACCTTGGAAGCTAGGCTGGGGACTCGTAGCCCCAGTATCTTGAGCACCGGGCAGTTATTTGGTAGAATTGGAAGTTAAGACGCACATCTAGTTAGGGGGTGGGAATCTAAAATATTTAAGAAAGTACATTAGTTGCATAGATCACATTGTGTATGTTTGGGAAGTATATGTATTGATAGGCCAACACACATGTGATAATCTCACTGCTTTACTTATCTACTTGCAATTAATTGTCCTTATCTTTCATGTGATTATTAGGTTATCATTGATATATCTTATTGATAGAATATTTGCTGTGGTGTGGATAGAGTAAGCGATTGAGTATCCCACTTGGGGAGGCATCACTTGCTTTCATCCTTAAGTGCTTGAGTGGTTAGTAGCCAGTGAAGGCAGTCCAAGTGGAGTAAGTGCCACTTGGGGCATGCTTGGCCCTAGGGTGTGAATTGCTTATGTTCTTTGTACATCTTGTTCATTTGTGTATCCTGTATCTAGTTGATGTATCTTGGTGTATAATTTGTAAATCTTGTATAAACTTTGTAACACTTAATCATTCTTTTGTATAGTCATAATTTTGGTTTGGGGTAGTTTAGTTTGATTTAATTGTAATACTTCTTGTAACGAACCACCCTCAAACATAGTTGACCCCTTGCCCAACCTTAGGCACTAGTCTTTAGTTGACTTAGGGAAAGGGCTACTTAACATTTAGACTTTAGACTTGCACTTGCATTGCTGCTTGTCATCCTAGGCTAGTTTTCCCCCTTAGCCTCTAATCAATTGAAATTAACTCCTAGAACACCTAACTTGAAACTAATTTAGCAACTTAGGGACTACCCCCCTTGGCTTCCCTAGGAGTAAGCCTAGACGGAAGAAGTTCCAGTCAAGGTGACAGCATGGGCAGGAACTTAGACATTGTGTCTCCGAGGGCACACTAAGTGAGTAGGACTTAACTCACGTTTTCAAGTGTGCATTAGGACGGCAACAGGTCCAAAAATGAGCATCCCCATGGCCTATTTGGTGCCCAAATACTACTTTTTTTGAGTATCTTTATTTTTTAATTAAAAATTGCCGAATTCTGACAAATTTTTAATTAACTGAAAAAATTAAAAAATCCTAGGGGGGACTTAATACATTTCCATAAGACTCTAGGAGGATGTTTAACATGGTAATATACATCAGACACTCGTCTTAGAACCATGTTCAAGCCCCAACCATGAGCATATACTCCAGCTTTGGAGGATTGAGTGAAAAAACTCATAAATTATAAATCGCCTGAAAGCGGCAAAATATAATTAGTAAGTGAAAAAACACTCTAGAGTATAACTCACGCTTAGGACTTAAGGTGGCTAAGACATTTTACAAATTCATCATGCAAACACCTCTTATTACACTTTTTTATGGAAATGTAGAGTAACAGGGTGGTCTTTTTGACCGGCTGAACTTCTGAACTCTGAATTTTGAACAAGTGATGTTCAAACTTTGGCGGCTCGCTAGAAGTCCATCTCAGTGAAACTTTGATGGATAACACTACCTATTGCTACAACCATATTATCCCAAGAGTCTGGCAAAGAACATAACAAAGTAATACACTTATCTTCATCTGCAATCGTAATATTAACAGAGACAAGTTGACTTACTAGAGTATTAAAGGCATTTAGATGTTCTGTCACAGAATCTCCATCTTCCATCCTAAGATGATACAGCTTCTTTCGAAGAAACAACTTGTTTACCAGGGACTTTGATTGATACAAATTCCCCAACTTATCCCGTAGTTCCTTGGTTGTAGATTCTCCTGAGACATTCAACAACACCGAATCTGCCAGGCAGAGTCGAATAGTACTCCTTGCTCTTCTGTCCAACTTCTCCCAATCTTCCTTCGACATACCAGTAGATGGTGTACTGGTAGTTTGTGTACTAGTAGGTTGTGTACCAGTAGCCTGTGTGTTAGTAGACGATGTACCAGTAGGTTGTGTACCAGGATCCACAACGATCCATTGTTCTTTGTCTATAAGAAGGTCCTCCATCTTCAACTTCCATAGCTCAAAGTTTTTACTGTTGAACTTCTCTATCTCGATTCTAGAAAAGCTTGTCATTCCTCTTTCTGCACTCAAATAACCACTGCAAAAGCTCCCACTAAACCCAGGTTTATCACAGACCCAAGATAAACTTGATCTATCAAGACCGAGCCAAACACTCAACAACAAAGGCATCCCTCTGAAGCCAAAAACGAGTTCTGATAATACATGTAAGTTTTAAACCTGTGAAGTAAAGCAATGCATATAGATTCTTAAGAAAAACATAATTTAATCAATGGCTCGTACACAGAGTACACAAAGATTTTATACCGGAAACCCTCAATCGGGAAAACCTTTCTTATATTCATTATCGAATTTCACCATTCACCATACAATATATATAATGTTTTAAGGTATTCCGTAGATACCAAAACTCTAATCCCTTAATTTGGGATTTGTTATCCCCGATATCTAGGGATAACTAGGAGATCATGTCTCGAGGCTGACATGGTCCTAGACATGGAGTACCGAGAGCAGGAGCGACTTGAGCATGGCCCTAGAGGGCCCATCTTTCTTCTTCTCGGCCAACTTTGTCCTATCAGCAGTACCAGCTTCCATCACTACCGGCTTGGGCTTGCATCGGAGAGGACTCTTGCTCCATGAGGTAATTGGTTCAAGGTATCGTGGTATGTGTCATATTTGATCATTATAACCTTCTTATGTATGCATTAGGTTCCTTTCATTTCGGATGACTGCTTGGATCTTACACTAATCCTCTTGACCACGGTTGGGGTGATTGATGGGGTAGCTTAGCAAGTTGGTATTCATGGGTTTTGGTTAGCCACCAAAGGGGGTTTGCAGAACCATCATCCGCTCCCACCATCTTATCACTTTTCCATCTTATATCCCGCTCATCCATCCCATTCCCCTAGTCTGGCCATTAGGAAGACCATCCAGGGTACATCTTGTCTTGTGGGAAGAAGGGGCTAAAGGCCCGGGGGGTAAAAGCAGCTGGTAAAAAGATAAAAGCCATAGGAAAATGAAAACCTAGAGATGCTTCGCCCAGGGGATCCCCGAGAAGGCAATAAAAGTGTAGCTAAAGCCAGGCCTCATGCTCCCCTTTCCCTTAAGACTCTTTATAAAACGACTAGTTTTTAAAACATAAATCTAGGGCTGAAAAGTGTTGTTTGGGGGTCTGTTATCCTGATATCTAGGGGATGGGTCTGAGATCATGTCTCGAGGCCCACATGGTCCTAGACATGGAGTACCGAGAGCGGATTGATTTGAGTACATGGACCTGGAGGGCCCATCTTCCTTTTTCTCAGCCAGACTTGTCCTGTCAGCAGTAAAATTGGCCTCCATCACTACCGGCCTAGGCTGCATCGGAGAGGACTCTTGCTCCATGAGGCAATTGGGCCAAGGTGGTCATGAAGGGTCATATTTGATCATTATAACCTTCTTATGTATGCATTAGGTTCCTTTCATTTCGGATGACCGTTTGATCTTACACTAATCAATTTGACCATTGTTGGGGTGATTTGATGGGTAGCTTAGCAAGCTAGTATTCATGGGTTTTGTGGTTAGCCACCAAGGGGATTTGAAGAGCCAATGTCCGCTCCCACCATCTTATTCACTTTACATCTTATATCCCGCTCATCCATCCCATTCCCCTCTAGTCTGGCCATTAGGAAGACCCTCCAGGGTACATCTTGTTCCCAGGGAAGAAGTACAAAGGCCCAAGGTAAAAGCAGCTGGTAAAAAGATAAAAGCCATAGGAAAAAGAAAACCTAGAGATGCTTCTTGCCCAGGGGATCCCCTGGGCGAGAAGGCAATAAAAGCTTCTCGATAAGAAATTAAGGGACCCCAAGAAAAATGATTAAATAAATAAATGCAAGACCTAACCAAGAGGATGGGAGGTCTCATCACGAGATGGCCCATTATGTTCATAGGTATTTAGCAGTATGACATTGGCACTATCTGGTCACCAAATCAGGCAGTGACCTTTGGTTGCATACAAAGGAAAGGGGTCTCATCACGAGCCAGCCTTCTCATTTCAAGGAAGATGTTTCAGTGGGTAACGCTGTCAGCTCTGGCCACCTCAAGCGCAAGGCAGTCCTTGTAAAGTCAGCCTTGTCGGTTGTTTTTAATAACCAAATTTTAATTAAAGGTCATAAGATTATATAAATAAAGACGTTGCCCTCATTTTAAAACATAACATAACTTTGGTCTCTTGTGAGAGTGACTCCTTTTATCTTTGTCTTGGATATTTTGCTCTGGAGTGAGGTGCCACTTGGAAGGATCATTTTTGGCATGTTTATGGCGGGGTTCTTGGTTAATAAAGGTGTTACAACCAGGGGTTTGATAAGCTTCTTCATGGATTTAGGCAATTTTGCATGCAAAACTTCTTTTATTGAATGGTTGTAGGTAGAATTGTTTACTTTCATAGTTACATTATATTATTTGTTTAATCATTGAAACCCTAGGGAGCCAACACAATGTATATAGGTCGTGGCTTCATGTCCCCATGATAAGAACTAATTTAGCCATTGATTGAAGAGGGGTTTTAGCCCCTAGCCATAGCTACACTAGCCTCCTTTCTTTCTGAGTTAGTTTTGACAAGTTGAAAGAGGGACGCCCCAGGGCTCAATTGAGTTTACACCTAGGGTTTGACTTTAGGGTTTGAAAAAGCCTTGTCCCCAAGCAACACCTCTTTTCAGCCCTAGATTTGTATTTTAAAGTTGGGGCCAAGCTTTGCCAAAGAGTTCTAGGAGGGAAAGAGGGAGGAGCATGAGGCCTAGCTTTAGCTACACCTAATGAGCCTCCCTCCCCTTAGGGGTTTTGACTGGTGGCCTCACATAGCAACACCATCGCTTCCAACCTCCTCAACCTTAGATTTAGATTCTCCCAAGCCATTAGCTCCTTACTCCTTGACTCCATAATACCCAAGGCAATCGGTCTTAAGCTACAACGCTGAGTCTTTGATGTTCAAACAAAATCTTTCAAACTCTCTTGCCTTTGATACCCTAACTAACCTAGCGCCTAGAACTAACCCTAATAGTGATGACATCTTGCCTAAATTAGACTTTTGCTTTGACTAGAAGTTAAGGGGTCGAAGTCATCTCCTTGTAGCCATAGAGGCTCAAGATTCTAGCCGAGGTTTTAAGATTTTTCATTGGCTGATTTGTCAAAAACGTCCATCTCTTTGGCTAGCTAACCCTAACCCTAAAACAACAACATTATAGGTGACTTCATACATGTCTAAAACCCTTGGCTGGCCTAAAAACGTTTTGACATTTTTCACCTTGTTTGATAGACCTTGAATTGATGACCACTTTCATAAGTTTAAATTTGCAAAAAAGTCCTTCTCTTTGTCTCTCAAACTGATTTGTTTTAGGGCTGACGTCACTTCTGTAACAGCAGCAAATATTGATGACATCAAGCCTCTTTCAGCGATTATTTAAGTGTAAAACTTTGTGATTTGGTTAGGCATTGAAGTATAAATTATTTTCTTTGGTTTATTGTGCAAAACGTTCACTTTTTGCCTTCCAAAAACAACAATAATTAGGGCTGACATCACCCCCAAATCTGCAACAATGACGCAGCAACAATATTTATCTATGAGAAGATTTTTTATGTTTATGGCATTGTGATATAATAAAGATCTGATTTTACACATTGAATGCCATTATCATTTTGTATTTATTGAGAAGTGACATAAAATATAAGCTTTTATTACAATCATTGACTTCGTCAATAATTACATCTAGTGATTTGGTTAGGCATTGAAGCATAAATTATTTTCTTTGGCTTATTGTGCAAAACGCTCACTTTTGCCTTCCAAAACAAAGAATAATTAGGTCGACGTCAATTCCAAATCTGCAAATGCTGACGCAGTAACATTTTATGTATGAGCAGATTTGATGTTTATGGCATTGTGATATAATAAAGATCCTCGATTTATACATTGAATGCCATTATCATTTTGTATTTATTGAGAAGTGACATAAAATATAAGCTTTTATTACAATCATTGACTTCGGCCAATAATTACATCTATTAATGCTCATATATGTTAAGGATAGCTATTTGATGCTGTAAAGTACTAACCCAATCGCACATTACTTTTCTATAGCTTTATTTGTTCTATTCGCAAACAAAAGCATCTAATGGAAGATTTCCCTCCTTGACTATTCCATATTATGAATCATGTGAAGGGAAGCCTATCATTAACCTTGAAGCCTTGACCTTGATCCTTCCTAAAACCCGACATTAGGGATGCCTCCCTTGGGTTTGGCCACCCTAATAGAAAGAGCTCCCACCAGGTGACAGCAGGAAGTTCTCGTTACTAAAGCCTTGACTAAGCTACCAAACCTTCCTACAAAACCGGTAAGCATATCAAAGGTTTCAAGTCCATTGATTATAAATACCTATCTAGCTAGGAGGTGTTAATATTATGCTAGTCATGGAGGTATTTAAATTTCTACATGTGAACTCCGACGAGAATAGAAGACTCTGGAAAGCAAGAGAAACCTCTAATGAGTTGGCTATTAACCCTAGAAATCTTGTCGGGTCAAGAAGATACTTATTAGGCTATTAGCCTCCAAGAGAAGAAGTCACACTAATAATAATATACCGAATGCATACACATACCCAGTAGGAGAAGTTGGCCCCAGTAAACCGGCAGGATTACTATAAACATGGTCAGCCTCATTTGCGATCTCGCATCTGTGCCTGTTAGCCATGACCGGGCAGCTTGCGCCCAGGCGCAGTTTGTTGAGGAAGAGCAGCACCAGCAGCAGCAGCAAGATCTTATTTTTGGTTTGAATATCTCTTGGCTTGGGTTTGGGACCATCCGACCGCCTTTTGTGTTGGCGCCATCCCTTGGGGAGAGATGCGCTGCCTTTGTTTGGCTATCTAGCCTAGGGTTTGCTTCTGAGGAATTCTCAGTCAAGGTTAAGTGGCTCGGAGGGAGGTCGCTCATGGTTGCGGGACGGCTATCAATGGTAAAACGAGCACACCATCTTCTATATTCTAACAAGACTCAGCAAGGCCATTACCCCAGGGATACACTTGATGAGTGGATAATATAATGTCGTATTTGAAATAGAATGAGGATATTCGTGGAGCCAAAGGCTTTTGCATTATCAGTGAGTTATTTTTGCTAGCACCCCAAATCTAGTAATAATTCTGTTTTCAAGAAAGTCCATGACCACTTTGTCTGTTGCTGGCTCACTCTGGTGGGTATAGCTTCTACCCACTTAGCGAAATAATCAAAGAGTCAGTTGTTGTGATTATCCAAGCATAGCCATTACTTGAATTATCTTTGAACTCCACTAATAAAATCAAGCTCCCATCACAAAAAGGGGCTTCCACCGCTACCGATGGGCCGGAAGGCCGCTAGCTTCTCGCTTCCAAGAACAAATGACATCACGGGACAACCCTAACCATTTTGTGTTGCCCTCAAAAATATAGTAGGCCAAGAGTAACCTGCTCTGAGGATTTTGTGGTGGACATTTCACAGCTTGTACTATTTCCCACAAGATCCCGAATGAAAATCAACCAATAGTCTTTTGGACTCAAGCTCATCAACACATCTAAGTATTACCCCATCGTGGTTCCTCCACCCCAATCCATCCCACATAATACTTCAGCCTTTAATCTCAATGCTCTTCTTTGTGACCAATCAAGTGACTAAGGCATGTGAGATTAAAGGGTTAGAAAATGATATCTGCATACCATTCGTGTTGCTCTAATCTTTGAAGTTTTGGAGATAAAGTTTGCCTAGATTGACTGTTTTGACAAACTAGGTCCAAAGCTTGTTCATTACCTTCAGCTAGCATTTGTTTGTTTGCCCTCTAATGTAATAATTTGCAAACGTGTACTAAGTCTCGGTCCACTTAGTTTGTCCTCTGAGACACAATGTCTAAGTCCCCGCCTATTAACTGTCACCTGGACAGAACTTTTCCGCCTAGGCTACTCCTAGGGAAGCCAAGGGGGTTGTCCCTAGTTACTAAGTTAATTTTATTCACTAGGAGTTAGTTTTAATTCGATATAGGCCAAATGGGAAACTAGCCTATATGACAAGCAAGAATGCAAGTTTATCCTAAGTCTATATGTCAAGGCAAATTTCCCTAAGTCAATTAACACTAGTGCCTAAGGTTGGGCACAATAAACTTTTGCAAGGTGGGTTCACATAACATACCTTCATAATTAAATCAACTACCCAAACCCCTGTGGATTAGAATTACTTACAAAGATTATACAAGCTACAACAATGAGATATACAAAGAAGTACAATACACAAGATAGATACAAGATATGCAAGAAAGAGAGTCACACCCTAGGGGCCAAGCATGCCCCAAGTGGCTTTACTCCACTTGGACCTGCCTTCACTGCATCTACCCACTCAAGCACTTAAGGATGAAACAAGGATGCTTCCCCAAGTGGGATACTCAATCACTCTGTCTATCCACAATCTACAACAATGATAACTCCATTTAAAAGCAAGATATTCAAGAAAGGCATGAAACAATATATCATTACTACCATGAAAGATTAAACAGATAGTTGCAAGATAAAAAGATATAACAATTTAGATGATCACAATATGTGTTTTCCTATCAACACATCTATTTCCCAAACATGTACAAGAGTGTGATCTATGCAACTAGTGTTCTTATTAAACGCTTTAGATCCCAACCCCATCCATGTGGTAATGCCTCAACTCCCCCTCTATTCTCGCCAAATAACTCCGCCTGGCAGTTCAAGATACTGGCTTTTACTCCCCACTCTAGCTTCCAAGGTCACTGTCACACCTAGTAAGGAGTAGCTTAATAAGGGATCTCCCTCGACAAAATCACTCGATCTGTCCCCGCCAATTTCACTAATATCCTCCCACCAGTTTTAGGATGGCAAAAACAAATTGTTTAAAGACTCCTTTAATGTTTCTAAGTATTGTTATGATCCTCGGTCGGATCTTTTAGGTTGGTTGGGTTCGCTTTAAAATAAAGTTTTAAGCACTTTGTTTTATCTTCTTTACGTAAGGTAATGAGTGAAAATGTTCAAAAGAGTGCTTGCAATATAGAGAATTACAACCACCATTTACGTAAAAGATCTAGCAATAAACGTGTGCCAATGTCCAAAGCATCAATATACCATCACATGTAAGATAGCTTAAAGAAAGATATAACCATGTACTCATAAACCACAAAGCATTTAATGGCAAAGTAAAAGATATAGCTTGAAAACACTTAAATGATTTAACAATGAACCATGTGGATTGGATGATGTCAATGTGTGCTCTTCTGAAATGGGATTTTAAAACCATAAGATAAAGCATGAACATGTAAGTTTAAAACATTAAAAGATTATAACCATAAGCAAGTTATGCCATTAGCACATTAAACATGAAAACCATATGTACGAATAATATAGCTATGAGCAACAGTTAGCCAAAGGCCAATCTAGGCAGTGAGCATCATCCAATGGTGTGTGTTTGATGTGAACAATAAACCATGAGCATGGCCACACTACTTGACCACAGATTGAAAAGTGTAATATGCTATTGAAACAAGTAAGACTGTGAGTTAAGGTGTGTATAGTTGAGTGTTTATGACAGTGAGACAATAGACAGTTTTAGAGCATTAAGAACAGCAACCTTTAAACAAATATCCAAAGCACCTAAAATCTTAAGCATTTACCCTTTAAGATCAATTTTAGTGTGTTAGGGGTATGTATTTATGAGAGCAGAAATGTTTCAACAGTTAAGACATTAGGAGTATAACATCAACTTTTAAACCAATATGCATGCACTTCAACCTTACAGCAGAAAAGACCTTGACAGCAGATTAGTTGTATGAATGCAAAGGTTTAGTGTGTATGCAGTATGTTTTTATGGTAACAGAGAATTGAAACAGTTATGGTAACAAGGTCATACACAGCAGCAAATTAAACCACTTCAAATGTGCTTAAAACACAAGCCATGAATGATGTAGACGCAAGTGCTTAGGTGTGCCAATAGAGAGTGTTTATGTAGCCAAATGCATGTTGAACAGTTAAGACAAAAGAAGCATAAACACTAGCTCATCCAACTATGCTACCACATGCAGTCAAGATGCAAATGCAAATCTTTTTGAAGAGCAGCTTATGACTGTGTAAATTATATGTTTAAGGCAGCAACTAGATGATAGGCAACTAGAGCGTTAAGACTAGGAACAGCAGATCATCAAACTAACTTTCGTGTGCACTGAAGAAGTAAGTATCGAATAACTTAAAGAGTGACTTTAGGGTATGTGAAATAAAAGCTTGTGAGAGTAAAAGCCACTGAAGAGCTACAATTCTAGAACCATCAATAATTACTTGTAACAGATGCTACTCTATGCTTTCCAATGATGTATACAAAATTAAACCATAAACATATAAGTTCTGTTCTTAAACACTAACTTCAATTGTGTGTGTATTGTGCAGTGTTAGGACAGCAAAGCCGTGAGCAATGGAGAGATGAGGCCGAGAGCTAAAGGCTTCTCCAAAAGGCTAGGCCGAGAGCTGCTCAACAAAAGCAGGCCGTGGGCTAAATTGATGACATGCAACAAGGTGAGGTCGAGGGCTCTTGAAGCATGCAGGCCGTGAGGATAAAAGGCTGAGGCCGTGGGCACAAGGGGCTGTGCAATATCTTTCAGAGATGTCAATTAGAAGTCTTTAGGCCGTGAGTTTTAGGATGTTAGGCCATGAAGAAATGAGCCTTCACAATGATGACAGGTCCGTGAGTAATGAGGCTAAAAGGGCTACCCAAATAGACCTAAAACAAAACTCAAAGTCACACTTTCATATGCTAAGCTCGAAAGATGATAAAAAGATTTCAAGGAGATATAACTTAGCAAAGTACAACTTTTAGACCATATGCTTCTAAGACAAATTAGACAACTTCAAAGTAATAGATCTAGAACAATGTGAGCATAAGAAATATATCCAACCCTAAGCCTTGAAAAGTAATGAAAATATGAATAAAGAATGAAAAGAATGAGCTAATCTAGGGTTAGAATTTACAAAAGAATGTAGATCTAGGTTAGATACTTCTAGGGTTTAGAAAAAAAACTTACAAATCCTGTGAAAATTGCATGAGAAAGGAAGGAGAGGAGAGGAGATTTAGTCACCCAAGTCAAAGAGGTGCTTGGGAAGCCTCCTAGATGTCCAATACAGCTTCTACCATCCAAATATGACTCTGATCTGCAGAAAAACAACAAGTAAACCTTGCTGATCTGCTGCAAAGACACCAATAAAGAGTCTTTCAAATTTGCTAAACAGAAAATTTCCAGCGAAGAAATTTATTGAAAATTTTATAAATTTTGACCTATCTAAGTATAAAGTAAACCACAAAAAGAAACTAATATGGATGATAGCAAGATTCAAGTAACAAAAGAGAGCAATGAGTTTATGAATGCCAAGGTTGGAAATCTGCTCTAAAGTCTCTCCCTAACCCTTCACTCCATCGCATTAACCCCTGCAACTCAACACAAGGCATAGATCTATAGCAAAGATAGTATGATGGTTAGTATTCAGATCTCAACTAATTCATGATAAAACCCAACCAAGCAATACATAAATCATCAATACTAATATCTATTTGATTTCCCTTAGCAAACTAATTTCCTAAGGAATGCTAGCTTACAAATCTATACCAAGAGCAAGGAACAACATCACCTCAAAAATATCTTGACCATGAGACTAACCTCTACAATCCAAGATGTCCTCCTCCGTGTTTCTTTATTAATTAAATGATAGATCCTAGCAAACTAGTTGCTCCAAGCAATCCAAGAGCAATGAAATGAGGGTAGTATGGCAAGAGCAAGAGAGTATGAGATAATTTTTGCAGCATGACAATAGCTCAAAGAATGGTAAAGAAAAATGAAGGCTAGGGGTTCCCTTTTATACCCTAGAGGCAAAAGGAGGTGGTCTGTAGGATCACATGTGTTGGTTGGCTAGCTAGGAGCACAAATCTCAAAGTGAGGTTGCCCTAGCTAGGGTTTATGGCTTTGGAATGAAGCAAAACGAATTGCTGAGGGAGGCTAGCATCGGTTGTAAACCATCTAGAAGTGAGTGCCTAGGTCAACTTAGAAGTGTCCAATGCCATTTGGGAGTTGGTTAGGGTTTGGGTTGGGTTTGGTCCACTTACCATGAAGAGGTGCGCACCAAACAAGGAGAAAAGTGGGTGGATTAGTTAAGGAAGGGTCTTGGGATGTGGGAAGTAGTTAGAAGGTACGCCTAGGATATAGGAAAAGAACCCAACTTCTAGTATTGGAACGTTGGGTGTGGTTAGGTAGTTAAGAAGGGTGTAACCACCAATGGGGCGCACCACTAAGGAGGACGGGAGGGTTTAGGATGGGTAGAGTTAGTTAGGGAAGAGTCTAGAGTCTAGGGTTTGCATAGGGTTTTGGTAATTCTAGGGGAGCCTCCACACATGTGTGAGAAGCTTCTTTAGGTTTCTAGGATTAAAATAATGATTTAATTAGTGAGGGTCGAATTCCCTAAGGCAAGGTTTAATTGCGAAAAAGAAATTAAAGGTTAAATTGCTAGGAAAAGGTTGGGAAGGGTTAGGAAGGTTAGCTTTCTGCCACTTTCCACCTTGCATACACTCAATTTACCAACTCAAAATTAATATAATGGTTTTGTGATTTTTAATAAAACCACATTAGCAATTAAAATTGCCGTTATTTGCCGTCTCTAATCGACTCGGAAAGGGACTTTGACATAAAGCAAAATACCGACCGAAATAAACTTGGCCAAGGGTGGAGTGCTATTCATTCATTTTGAGCACAAATACCCCTATCTTTCTCCCAAAGATTAAGTTTTTACATAAGTTTGAAATTAAATTAATTAATTAAAAATTAATTAATTAAAAAAAAATAAAATAATACAAGGAATTGTAGAAGTTGAGGAAACTGAAAGAGAGGATCATTCATAGACATAGGTTACTTAAGGACGAAACCATTAAAGTGCCTTTTACCACTTTGGAGGAAGCCTGGGTGGGAAAAACTCAATGGAAATTAGTAAGGCTGAAAAGACCAACTGGTGACCTGAGGATAAAAAACCCCTGCTGAAAGGAACTCCAGATGTCAACATTCAAGGTACCGGACCTAATCCATGATCCATACATTATTACATTATTACCCTCGCTAGGTGCGATCCCGCTATTGTAATATAAGTGCCGGTGTTTAAACACCCAGTAGAACCATCTTTGTCTTCGACATAGATAATCTTTATGAAATGTGATAACCTCCTCGCAAGCTAAACGAGCGGTCAACAGAGCTAATCCTTGACATTTGATTAATTTGGTGGGTTTTATCTCTGGGTCATACTCTTGTATTTTCGAACCCCACTTTCATCCGACTCTGGCAATCTTGTTGTCCGAGGATATCTTTAACTGCTGGGTGAGGTTCATACCCCACAACTTTTGAATATCCCATGTAGACTCGAAAATGCTAAGGGACTTGACTAGGGCATATGCTTGTTTCTCCATATTTGTGTAATTAAGCTCTGAGTTTTCCAATGCCTTGCTCATGAAAGCAATGGGCTGCTCTTGACCATCATCATTCTATTGGAGCAACACTCGCTATAGTATCCTCAGAATAAAGGAGAAGATTTGAAAATCTTTAACATAGTTAGGACTAATTAGTACAGAGATTTACCAATTAAGTGCCTTTTAATACCTTGAAAGCTCTTCTTCCTTCTTCATTCCACTCAAATCCTTGACATCCTTCTTTAAAAGTCTTTGGATAGGTTTCAAAGTTTCAGCCAAATTTGGGATGAACCTTCTTACCTTCTTACAAAGTTAATTTGACCAAGGAAGGATTGCAAGGCTTCTTGGTTTGGGGTAAAGGGACTGTTGTATGGCTTGTACCCTTCTGGGTCCATTTTCCATCTTGTTAAGTGATATGACCCAACAATTTTCCCTTCATCAACCCTAAGATTGACTTCACGGATTTAAGGAGATGCCATACTTCAACATCTCTTTCAAACACTTGTCCGAGATGACTTATATGATCATCTATTTCCTTTGAGAACACAGTCAAATCTGCATATCCTCGGATGATCTTGCCCATCAATTGCGTGAAAAGCAAAATACATGGCTCTTTGAAATGTGGCCCCCGCATTTAATAACCAAAGGGCATTCTAAGGTACTCAAAGGTGCCCCATGGTGTGGTGAAAGGTTCATTTTGATCCTCTTCCTCACCAACACTTTATTGTATCCGGAGAAACCATCTAACATAGACATTATCTTTGACCCAGTAACTCTTTGCAATAGAGCCTATTTTTGGAAAGGGGTAATTATCTTTAATGCACGTGCAAGATTCACATTTCTAAAATCTATACATAGTCTTATTCCCCCATTTTTTTTCTAACTACTACCAAGTTAGAACACCATGCCGAGTGCCTTGTTGGGGCAATGATGCGCATCCAACATCTTTTTTGAGTTCAGCTTGAACTAGAGGTGCCACCTTAGGATTTATTCGCCTAAGTTTTGTCGGAAAGGTTTTGTGTTTTCTTTGAGTGGGATAGTATGTTGGAATACATCATCTTTATAAGCTTTGAGTTCATTATATGTAAAAGAAAATACATCCCTATACTCAATCGACAAGATTCTATTATTAATTGTTTCTTTCTTTTTGAAGTACCCTTCCGATTTTTATGGGAGTCTTGGGACTTCTTTTGTCCCAATGTTTACTCTACAGGCTGCTGCTTGCCATCTCTTTTTCTTCTGTGCATGTCATGCCTCGCTACAAAGATCTTTTCTAAAGCAATTATTCCCCTAGGCGTTGGATTCTTTATTGAGTCATCCTACTCAGGATAATCTTGTCATTCTTCTTTGTAACTGACATTGAGATCTGAGAATTCTTGAACATTACGAATGAATCTTAGGATTTGTTTGTCATCTCTGAATACTTGACAATGATCAACATTATCTGGAACTCTAACGTCAAAGATTATTTCCAATTTTCTTTCTCCTTTCATTAAATCTTCCTCATAATTGGAGGGTTGAAGCCGCACTGCCAAACTGTCGGGCTAGACTGTTCTGATCCCTAGGTACCGAAATGATATTTATAGCATCAAACATTTCTATGGTATCCCAAATTGCATTTCTATATCTCCTTAATCTTCACTTTTGCATGCAAATTTAACCTGGAGGATGACTAAGTCCGAGTCACCCTTAACATTTATTATTTTTATCCCCATATCTTTTGTAATTTCTAGACCAAGTAGAAGTGCTCCATACTCGCCACATTACTTATTGCATCAAATTCTAATCTAAAAGCAAAATTGTAAGACTTTCCTGCTGGTGAAACTAGGACAACCTTTCCTCGATCTTGAATGTGCACTATCCCCATTTTCTAGGGATAATTAGGGAGCCTGCCCGAGGCCCATGTGTCCTAGACATGGAGTACCGAGATGATTCGACTGAGCATGGCCTCGAGGGCCCATCTTCTTCTCTTCACTGCACTTGTCCCGTCAAGAGGGCAACAAGATCCATCACCTTCGGCTTGGACTTGTATCGAAGACTCTTGCTCCATGAGGTAGTTGGTCCGTGTATCATGGTATGTATTACATTTGATCATTATAACCTTCTTTATATATGCATCAAATTCCTTTTATTTCTAATTTTAATTTGGATCTTACACTAACCCACTTGACCATGGTTGGGGATTGACAAGCCACCTATAAAGCTTGTACCCATAGGTTTTGGTTAGCCACTGTGGAGGATTTTGAAGGGCCATCATCTCACCCCATCATATCATCATCACTCTTACATCTTATCTCCCACTTCATCTATCCTAGACTCTCGGTCCCACATTAGGATGACTCACAGGATTGCACCTTATCTCTCGTGGGAAGAAGTACAAGGGCCAAGAAGGTAGTAAAAGCAAATGGTAAAAGAAAGCTGGTAAAAAATAAAACCTAGAGATGACTCGCCCGCCTAGTGATCCTCGAGAAAGCAATAAAGAGCTTCTCAACAAGAAACAAAGAGGGACCCAAAGAAAATGACAAACAAGACCCAGCTAAGAGGATGGGGGGTCTCATCATGAGCCAATCCATTATGTTCATGGGTACCTAGCGTATGACATTGCCATTATCCGTTACCACGGCAAGGACCTTTGGTTGTACGGGCTAAGGGAAAGGGGGTCTCATCAAGAGCCAACCTTTTCATTTCTGTTAAAGTACTTGTGTGTAACACTATCAACTCTAGTCACCACGCTAAGGCAGTGTTCTCTAGTTAGTCTTTGAAATAAAAAGAAAAAGCAATAAAAGAAAAGAAAGAATAAAGACAATAAAGGGTTTGGAAAGAATTGCATCCATGACAAAATACCACCTCTACAAAGGCACACAATGTGCATCACCCTCGCCTTTCTTTCACTCTACTTGTATGTCTTGACATCCTTTGACCACACCACCGTGTTACATGGCTTGGATGATATCCTAGAAACTCTCCTTCTCTTATGGATGCCGGCCCAATAGGCATTTTGTCTTTTCTCGGCTTTGTATTGTAGGTCATTGTAATGTTCTGAGCTTGGCTGGATGATATGATGGGGGTTTTATGCATGCATTTAATAAAAATTAATGATGAAATGTGATTGATACTATGATCCCTGTGGACTAATTTATTCATGGAGGGCGGGTTTTTATGTGCAGGATCATGCTCATCTTGACAAAATTGGACCGTACATGGGGAGATGATTAAGTTCGGACCTCCATGGGGCATAAGAGCCCAATAGATGGTTGATGGGACCCCATCAGGGGAAAAGACAAGATGGTGATTGATCAAGCCTTGCACAAGAGAAGAAGGAGAACGCTTTCATCCAAGATGCCTTGGCTAAGCCCAACCCAAGGGGTTTGACCCACTGATGTAGGAACGTCCCTTTTGATGCCCTGACGTCATCTAGGAGCCATGACGCCACCTGTATGGTGGCATCTGACACAGCAAATAAGGTGGCAGAGTTTGAGGCCCAAGGAGGGCCAACGCTGTCTTTGTGTTGCATTTTGCCCTGTAAGGGTCAACGCCTCCCTCAGAGGGGCTTGACGTCCTGCTTATTGCCTATTTAGGGTTTCATTTAACGGCTTGAATGTAAAACAAGATGATTTTTGGTTTGTAGCCTTGTCGGTTATTTAAGGACCTGTACCAATAAAAGGTCACAGCATACATATTGAGGATGTTTTCCCTCATTGAGATAACACACAACTTGTGAGGTCTCGATTTTGCTACTCTTACTAGGCTAATTTCTTTCTAAGTGAAGCGCACTTGTTGAAGGAAGGATTTTGGCATCTTTGGCATTGCTCTTCAAGGAAGGTTTACAACCCTAGTTTGCACATGCTTTTCTTCATGATATGTAGTGTTTTTCTTGCAAAACTTCTCAATTGAATGGTTGTAGGCTTAAGTTCTGACATTTGGCTTATAAAATTGTTGATTTTGAAACTCTAGTGACAAGCACACAAGTAGGTCCTTGTCTCATGTCCCTGTTGAGAGAGAAATTTTCAGCCAATCAAGAAGAAAGATTGAGCCTAGCCTCTTTGCTACACTCATCTTGCTTTTCCCCTTAAGCTAGCTTGATTTTTGAAGGTTGAAAAGGGGGTGATCGCCCCAGGCCTAGGTTATCTACACCTAGGCTTCATCTTCTAGGGTTTGAAATCCTTGCCATTGCAACATTTTCTTTCACCTCATCCTCTAGTTAAACTCATCGTTTATGCTAGTCAAGCTGGCTAAAAGGACCTAAAGAAGGAGGAAGAGCATGAGGCCTTGCTTAAAAAACACCAGAGTGAGCCTCTCTACCCAAGGGTTTTGACTCCTAGGGTCTCATTGCAACACTTCTAGAACCCTTCCTCAAGGCTCTTTTAGTCTTCATATCCTTTCAAAACTTTGTGCCCTCTTCTGTTTGACTCCATCACACTTTAGGCATTGATCTAGACACACAACGTTGAGGTCATAGTGTCCAAAACAAACTACTAAAACTTTAATTTTGAAAACCCTAACTAACAAACTAACCCTTATTAAGGCTGACGTCACAGTTGATTATCTCATCTCTAATGCCAAAGATTTGTCTCTATAAGCAATTGGATGATGAACTAAAGCATTTATTTAGCAAGTGTTGGTTGGATACAGTTTTAGCTTTATCATCTTGATAGTTATTGATGAATTGATGCTTTTTCCATAGCTATTTGATAAAACGCTGACCCCATTGATATCTATTGTTTTTACATTGTTTATTAATTAATATCAGAAAGTCATATGAAGTACCAACCTAATCAATTATAGCCTGGATATATTCTTTATTGTTGTCTTGTTCCAAGTGTGTGTTCTCGTGGAGCATACACTTCTTTTATTAAATGATTATTTGACTGACTTTGGTGGTAACCTGGGAGGAGGAAACTTTAACCTTGACTTTATACATTAGCCTCTTCAAAACTCCTTGTGTTGTCGGGATGCTCGGTTAACCTCCTAAATAGAAAGAACCTCCCATCGCTGCGGACATTGGTGGGGAAGGTTCCTGCTAATGCCAGCTTGGCTCTATCCTTTAGCCTTCACTTAAACTACAATCTCAGGCGATAACATGCAATCACATCATCAAAGTTCATCTTCCAAGCCTTATCACTTTCCTTTCATCCTTAAACTTTTCTTCAACTGATGTTAAGAAGTTTGAACAAATAGAGAAATTTCCCATCTCGGATGTTTGGCATAGGAATTCATTGAACTGCTCTTTAGGGTCTCTATATGGTATTTCCGCTTCTCTAAAGATTCTGAAATTTTCTGTTGAAGGAGGAGGGTATGGATAGTTGCAAAGGATAAATCCATATTTATACAACCACCCATGTGAGCTCCCCATCTTCTTGAGAGAAGCATACCCCAAGCATCCGACACATCAATTACAAGCACATCCATTTTAAAAGGAAAATCTAGGTGGAAAGCTAGCTTAAATGGCAGATCTATGATAATCCCAAGGGTTTCAACTTCCGTGGAGTCCATGGTGACACATATGTTTTGATAGGGCCTTGTAACTTAAGGCCTAGCCTTGTATTGATTCCTTTAGTAATGATGTTTGATGAAGCTCTTGAATCATACATACAGCTATGTAACCATTGGTCATTTATTTTTAGAGACACAAAGAAAGGGGGGATTCTCTTCCTTGGTTCCATCTCTACTAGTTAAACCACCGGGTGGGTCTCTGTATAGTTCCTTATCTTTTTCCGTATTCTTATCAACCTCTTGACTTTTTACAACCTTTTACTATCAAGAACATTTATTGCTTTGAGTAATTTTCCTTGTGAAATTCTGTTGTCCGATACCGGAAACCAATATTTTAGTGATTCAAATCCAACTACCTAAACTTTCAATAGATAGATCAAGAATTGAAGGGGAGTAGCACTTTGGGAAAAATTTGTAAGGAGACGTTTGCAGCTTCCCTTTCCTTTGGTAAACAATTCCCTAGGTTCCGCCATATCTCTAGAAATCGCCATTTGTGGGCTTGTGTCCATAAAGCTTGGTGACATTATCATATTCTTCGACCACTTATTGACTCCTGTTCACACCTTTCTTGCATTTGGAGCCACTGATCCATTGACAATGGGTGAGTTTCTCCAAAATTGTTTATGGTTAGAGTTTCAATCTCCACAAAGTTGCTTGTTGGAGTGGAATGTGTCTATTTATTTGGCAACATCGAATAAGTGTTCTCTTCATGAAATTCTTGACATGCTTTACAGAAGTGTGGTATATCCTCATTTACCGCATTGTTAGATTCTAACTGATTAGGTGACATTTGTTCTTGTTGAGGAGTTTTCTTTTGCCATCTTTCATTACTATACTCGTTGTAATTCATATTCTGGTTTGGGACCTCTCCATGGCTATCAACCTATTCTCAAGAAATGCACTGCTGGTATATGAGTTGCGTCCATTCTTTTAACCATTTATGTTATGGCCTCTAAAGGGTCATAGGATGGATCCTTACATTTCGAAAACCGCCGCTTTTTCTTTAGGATCTAACCTGTTGAAGAACTCGCCTTCTGTGAATCCCGAAGGTTCGAATTTTCCCCGGACAGTTTCTTTCTGTATATTTTTGTCATCTTGATAGCTTGATCCTTTGATGTTGGTGGGTTCTTTATCTCTTGGTTGATATCTCATTTCACCACCTAATGCCTCAATGTAGTAGATCAAGATAGCACTCTCATGAGGTTTGATGTCTTGGTGCATGCTCGAAACTAGTTCATTGAACCTTTTGTTAAACTCATCCATGGTTTCATTTTCATTTTTCTTCATTGTGTTGAGGCCGCCAAAAGATGACGGTGACCCCTCTTTTCCCCCCACTTTCCAGTAAAAGCATCAATGAGTTCTTTCACTTTGGTGTTATCCCACTGTCTTCATACCAATCTGATGCATCATCTTCTAAGGAAAGAATAATAACTTCATTTTTACATCTTTTTAATCGTGTGCAGCACACCATTTGTTTATACATGTCATGAATGATTTGGCATGCATCTTTAGCTGAATGACATTATTGCCTTGAAAAACTAGGAAGTTTTTCAATTGCCTTTCAAGAATAGCATGTGGATAATTGTTTATTGCACTAAAATCACATGGAGAATATATGGCCATTTCAAAAATTACTACTAGCAAAAAACAAGTGGATATCGGAAATGGACTCAAATCCAAGATTATCAAGGAGCCTATGAGAAGTAAGCCTTCTTAGTCTCCTTCGATAAACCTTTTCAGGTTCAGAATGAAGTTAAGAATGCCTTATGAATTCCCCCTTGTAGAATACCTAGTTAAATTTGGAATTAAGTGGAGTCTAGATGGTTGAGTCTATTTTTTTGATAAACTACAAGCATCAAAACCAAGTAAAAACAAAAAGGAAAAAAAGCTGTGCCCCGAATAGAAAGATTTATTCTCGAACGGGCGCCAAAAAATGTTGTCGCCTTTATACTGAATCGGGAGACGCGGGAAGAAATCTTCAATCCACCAATTCTATGGAGTCCTTGGGGCAAGTGAGAGTTAAGGTAATGTCACCTAATCCTCAACTCCCTTCGCCTAGGCCAACTCTTAGTGAAGCCAAGGGGGGGTAGTCCGTAACAAAATATACTAAGGCTTTGAAATGTTGGCAAATGAAATCTAAGAGTTTATTATTCTTTAAACAATCAACCACAACCGATAAAACATAGGCAAAATATTCACCAATTTATATATAATCAATAAGCATATAATTGCATCAAAAGGATACTGAGTAACAATTGTTAGATGCAAGTTTCATTTAAATTAAATAGATAACCAAATTGAAAATGAAGCATGTGGCTTTGTTGAATGTGAAAATTGAGACCAACGCCTTAAAGAGAATCGTGGGCAAATGTAGTTCAAGGTGGTTTTATTAGGGATAAATTGATGTTTAGTTAATGAAATGGTTTGAACCTCCTTGGAGGTTAACTCTTTGTTTGAACTGGCGGAGAGCTTTACCAACCCAATGGTCTCACCGCAAAACTCTCTCAAAGTGCCGGAAGTCCAAAACGGGTGGGAATCTAGGTCCCGAGAGGGCCCGCTTTATTTCTCAGGTCACTTCAAGGTGTTTCCCTGCGGATTAAGCTAACTACTTTAGAGATTGTCCAAATTAATCTATCAACCACCTAAAGACAAATGCAGTATGAAACTTACTCAAAGAATCGAGACCAGCTCAAGAACCGGAAGTGTCAGGAACCGCACTGTGAGTTGAAGGGAATTTGTTTATTTTATAACAAGAAAATAAATGATCGAATTGAAATGTGAGACTAATTACTAATCCACACTGCACTGACTTCAAGTAGGAGTCAGGGATACCGGTCGCCATATTGAAATTGCGGAAAATAAAGTTGATCTAGCAATTAGTAGTTCTACTTTGCAAAAAGAGAAAAATTAATCTAAACCGACAGTGTTTTGTGATGGATTAAAGGATTACTTTAGCTTACTTAGCGCGAAAATCAAATTTAAGCTAAAATTTGCAAAAATTGACACACCACCATCGAAGACACCGTTTCGTGGGAAAGAAAGGAGCTTAGGTCCCACCGATTTTATTAAATATCTGCACGGACTTATAGAAGGATCAGACCATTCATTACGTGGGTCACAAGTCTTTACAATGTTTTACAAAGTTTACTAAGAAAAAGGTGCCCTCGGGTCCCTGATGTCTCTAATCCTACTTCCAAACGGATGTAAATCTCTCTTATCTGTTCGCCAACTCTACACAAACAGCTTAACAAACAACAAAAGATGCCCAAAAACACTTTGAAAGTGTCTTGAGTTATTATAGTAGGAAAGCCCCAAAATTTGACTAAGTAAAATTTAAAAATAGCGAGAAACAAATCTAAGAAAGGCAAGCTAAAGAGTTTGTTTCCTTAGGATCTTTTTCTGTTGTTTTAACAGCAATGAAGAGCACTCTAATTGCCAAATATAAACTTTAAAGATCTTTTAGAGCAAACAGTTTTCAACCTTTTAATATAGAAATTGAAACTAGCTAAAATTGCTTAGAAAGCCTTGTCAAATCTACCCTTTTTGAGATATAAAGCTATAAGCACTTAGTAGATCTAGAAAAGTAATTATGCAAAGTAAATAGTGAACTTTAATAACAGATTTCTTCTTTGCATGAAAGTAACCAAGTAACCGGAAAACTTTTGAGAGAGTTTGAGAGAGGAGAAAGAGAGGACTTGAAGTGCTTGGATCCCTTGAGCAATGGAGTCACTTTGATGACTAGGCAAAGATGAGAAGGATGTCCAACTCCTTGAAAAATGAAAGATGCAAGCAAGCTCCTTCACTTCTTCTAGATGAGATGATCATATCTAATTCACAAAACCCTTTGCAATGAACTTGTTAGATAACAGTGTTACCTACATAAAAGACTCAAGATGGCACATTAGTTTTAGCATAAACGTCACATGCATATCAAATCTTAAATGTAAATACCCAATAGAATTGAAATACAAGATATTACCAACTCTATCCAATTTGAATAACAATATTCCTATAGATTGGCCAATACTAACAAGATATAAAGCAATGCATGAAACAAAATCACCTCATATTAACCACATTCACCAATACAAGAGCCACACCACCATAGATCTTGACCTCCAAAATCTTTATTCCATTAGTATAAGAAAGATATTACAATGATAGAGTTACAACAAGCTATTCTTCTCAAGCTCCAAGCTAACCAACAATAGGAGAGAATGCTTGTATATATCGCAAGTGATGAGGAAATTCAATGAAGGAGGGCACACCATGTGGAGTGGGAGGGCGCACCAAGTGGGAGAAGAGGTGGTGCCAAGTGTGGGATGAGGGGCTGCCACCTCTCCCATATCCAATCCAAATGCCAACACAAAGATTTGAGGCAACAAGGGTGCGCCACCTCTCAACATAGTGGACTGCCATCTCAAGGATGCGCCACCTCTCTAAGAGGGGTGCACTTCCCAATATGCACATGTTTAAATCTTGATAACACATCACCAATCAATCCTCAATCAAATTGGATTTGTTCCCTTTGACCATCACCTTGACTTTTGGGCTTTTATTTTTCCTTCAACATGTCCCCACATGTTTCCTTTATTTTTGCCCTTACTGATTTTTATTGATTTTATTTGACTTTTTTGGGTTTTGTGAGCAAAAATGACTTTTAAGTGATTAAAATCACTATTTTTGCTCAACTAAGTGGGTACTTAGGTAATATGGGTGTTGTAGGTCCAAAAATGAGCATCTCAATGACATATTTAGTAATCTAATACCCCTTTTTTAACACATTTATTTTTTAATTAAAAATTGCCGAATTCTGACAATTTTTTAATTAACTAAAAAAATTAAAAAATCCTAAGGGGGACTTAGTACATTTCCATAAGATTCTAGGAGAATGTTTAGCATAGTAATATACATTAGACACTAGGCTTAAATCCATGCTCAAGGCTAACCATGGGCATATACTCCAACTCTGGAGGGATCGAGTGAAAAAACTCATAAATTATAGATTGCCTGAAAACA
>SNQJ01S0039686.1:55107-70018 GCA_010110895.2 Picea sitchensis
TGATTGCTATTTGTTTTGGCCTACAAGACACGAAGTTGAGTCTTCACCCCTATTTGCCCATACTGGCTTTGTTGCATAGTTTCCTGTTAATGAATTTGTTGTCGCTTTTTGGCTACCACCTTGCTATCCTATTTTAGAATGAGGACCAAAGAAGACAATAACAGCTTTGCCTTTGAACAGCGATGCCCTAAAATGAAATAATATTATCTAAAATTAAAAAGAATGGTTGATTTGTTTAGGGACTAGTTTCAAAGTCCGTTATCTAATTTCAAAGGAAAACTGGATACAATTTGTTTGCATGCTGGAATGGCAACTCGCAGAGTAATGGTGAAATTGTGGTCGCCCCCCCCAAGCTCTTACAGAGTAAAGGTGACCACGGCTCCCCCAGCTCGCACAGACCGCTTTGGTCGTGCACGTCACCAAGCTTGAATCCGAGGTCAGTCTCTCATTACCAAACTTGAATGCCTAAAACTTACATGAAATTTTTTACCATTATTATTATTATTTAATTATTATTATTTAATTATAATCCTGGTTTGCAGGAATTGAACCCACGACCTTTGAACTTCTGCATCAAACCCTCTTCTTCATAGGAAGCTCTTTTTCCTAGGCTAAGGATAAGGAAAAGGCCAGCTCACCCCCAAAACACAAACACAGGGTCCTCCACATCTTTAATGAGATCATCTGGGTTTTCAGAAGATAAAAAATGCAAAAGTCTACGTGGATTTCACCCAATCAGTAAAAGCAACTACGAATAGCCTCAACGAGTTAAATCCACACATTAGGTCACACTGCTGGTAACCGTGAAAGACTTTAATAAACTCTAGGACTATTCTCAATGAAGGCATCTTGGAAGCTCTAGGACGTATCTTGTTTGTTAAAAAGTGGGAAATTAAGCAGTGAGAGAGCCCTCTGGGTTACATGGGCAGCAGATCTTCTGCCCACATTGCGGATTTGAAAATCCATAGTCATTTTGGACGCTGTTTGAGGGATTTTGGAAAACAGTGGACAAGTGGATAGCCCTCTAAAAAGGTGGGTGCCGGGTTTCCCTACAACAGCAGAATTTATGTAGATACTTTGGGGGAAAGAAAATGCCCAACTTCAAAAGATTCGTGATGAACAAAGCTTCCTGAATTTCTTTTAATGCAAATTCTCCATTTGGACATCTGTGCAGATACCTTAGTGGGCAAACGAGGAATTTCTGGAGGTCAAAAGAATTGAGTGACAACTGGTATATGTCCTGTTAATTTTCATGATAAGTAAATCTATGGAATTAATTTGGCTTTTCGGAAAGCAAGGGATACAAGATTGGACAGCTAAATTTGGCATTGCAGATAGCAAGGAAATCCACAATAGCCGTACAGAAAAATATTACGGTTTTTCCTTATTACGTTAGAGAAAACACGAGGGATACAAGGATTGACAGATTAATTTGGTGTTTCGGAAAGCCCAGAAATTTAGAATAAGTGTGCATAACATAAATTTATAAGAGAGCAAAAACTGCACACACTTTGCACTTCTTTTGTTATGATTTTAATTTATGCCTAGAATCTAGTTTGATGCAGAAAAGTCAATGCTTTTTGCTTATCGATATGGTTGAAAATTTGAATTAGCCAGATATGGAATTAGTCAAATATCCAGCAATATTGAACTAACATGCTTTGCACTTCTCTTATATTATGATTTTAATTTATATTTATGCGTAGAATCTAGTTTGATATAGAAAAGTCAATGGTTTTTGCTTATCGATATGGTTGAGAATTTGAATTAGCCATTTGCTGATAAGGAATTAGTCAAATATCCAGCAATATTGAACTAACATGCTTTAAAATTCTGTTTTAAAGATGAAAATTTATCAAATTGAACGTATATATTTGTTATCAATATAAAGCCAATTTAATTATACTGCAAGTTCATAAATGAAATGATCCATCAAAGGAAAAAAAATCTAAATCGATTTGCAGTAATGTTTTTTAACTATTTTCGAACTTTATAAGAAACACTTAACATTGTAGCCACATTTCGGTAGTCACAAGAGCCTCTGGAACATTCCATGTTAATGGAAAAATGAGATAGCCCAAATAAGAAACACTAAACATTGTAGCCACATTTCGGTAGTCACAAGAGCCTCTGGAACATTCCATGTTAATGGAAGAATGAGATAGCCCAAAATAACTAGAAGAGGACCCCGTCTCTCACAGAATCTTCAATACCAAAAGGTCAACCTGAAACTCCATAAAATATAAGAAACATTAGTGGCACAACTGAAAGCTTCTGATTAAGAATTTCAAGGATTTCAAGCTTCAGAACCTTGGGCCCATCTCCATATAAGCCATTATTTTTAAAACCCATTTCAAACCTTTATAGAGAAACTTTAGTGTTGCTTTTAATTTCCTAGTGATCTTTTGATAATGCTTTATCTAGATTACATTTAAATGGGCTTCCGGTCGTCATAAATCTAATGCACTCTCTTTAATGTCTTGTAACTTGACATATAAGTGTAACATATGAACAATGACTCTTCCACTCAGTGTTTGTTGAATAACCAGATTTTATGTTGAGACACTTAGTATGGGATTCAAGAAAGACATCTTTGGGGAGTTGATATGAAGCTTATGGGGAAGCGACAGGGAAGTCCAGATGTGTTATTTGAAAAAGGTTGGTTGAATGTTGAATGTATTTATGGACTTGCATGGGCATTAGTTGGTGAATTTTGAAACTTTGAGAAGATGTCTAATATGGTGTCAATGGTCATGTGGTGCCATGCAGATAGGAACATTAAATCACTACAACATAAACTAGGAATTTTGAGAAATCGCAATCAATCTAAAATTTTGAGAAATCACAATCAATCTAGATACGAAATACCCTTGACAACCATGCATATAAAGTCCATATGTGTTTCAATAGACACAGGCTCATTTAATTTTTGTTATGTGCTTATCATTTCGAAGTAGTGTATTCGGTTCCTAAAGTTTAAATACAAATCAGAATCAAAACATAATTAAAGCTTTCATTGTTTTGAGTTTCTTATGTGACCAATATATATGTTACTTTTGGGATTATATGAGATGGTAGGAAATATGATATCTTGTAGTTGATTACAACATGAAGTATAATTTCAAGTTTTTTTTGGTGTAATTTAACTTGAACTCGTTGTGAGAGACAATAAGAAAACAATTTAAACATTAAAAGAAAATAATATGGCCTTGATAATAGAGATGAATCATTTGGAAGAGGAACACAAAAAATACTAGTAAAAAAATCCATTGTAATTGATGTTATAAACCCATCTTTGGTTAGATTAAGAATGGTATAAGTGGATGCTTAGCAGGAATAATTACATATAATTTTTTCATAGTGCTTTTTAGTATTGGGTTTAGAAAGCTCAAAGAGATGAAGATAGAACTGGTATATGAGAAAAGCAAGAATCATGTATTGTAAACTTCCAACACTATGAAATATAATACACAGTAAGAAAAAAAAGTGTCACAATAACAAGGGAATTTTTTTTTTCTAATACCTAGTTCAGTGAATTTAATGTAGATTCAATTTCTTGTATTTTTTTATTAAATAGGGTTACAAATGTGCTACATTTGTATTCATCACACTAAAATCAATCACATGTTCATTGAGATTTTGAGGAAACATTTAAATTAGACCTGCTACATTTGTATTTATCACACTAAAACCAATCACCTGTTCATTGAGATTTTAAGGAAACATTTAAATTAGACCTACTTTTTTCTGTTCAAATTGATTTATTGAAATTTCTTGTAAAATGTAAATTCCAATTATGTAGACATGCATTGTAGGAAAAAAATTTAGAGGTTTGTTTCTCATTAAAATAAGGGTTTGGAGATACATGTAACCATCTATCACTTCCTAAAATGTATGACCCATACATTGTATATAAGAAAAAATAATAATGATTAAATTGTATATTTTTTTTTTATTAAATTGTATATTTTTTTTTTGTTGAGGTAACAACATGAAATCAGATAGGATTTTCCATATACAAAACAAACATGTTATGCTCTTTAATAATGATATATTATTTATATGTTGATGGGAGAAGGTTTTTTTAATTATAAATTTATCACACACAATAGGAGATAATTAATGTATATGTATTTGAGGTAGAGGTATATACAAAACAAACATGTTATGCTCTTTAATAATGATATATTATTTATATGTTGATGGGAGAAGGTTTTTTTAATTATAAATTTATCACACAATAGGAGATAATTAATGTATATGTATTTGAGGTAGAGGTTGGGTTGTATTTAAGCTAATGGTTGTTTCTTTTTTCATTTTACCATAATGAAAATATAAAAAATGAAATGAAACGTGGATTTTCCATATACAAAACAAACATGTTATAATCTTTAATAATGATATATTATTTATATGTTAATGTTATAATCTTTAATAATGATATATTATTTATATGTTGATGGTAGAAGGTTTTTTGTATTATAAATTTATCAATAAGAGATAATTAATGTATGTGTATTTGAGGTAGAGGTTGGATTGTATTTAATCTAATGAGATAATTAATGTATGTGTATTTGAGGTAGAGGTTGGGTTGTATTTAATCTAATGGTTGTTTCTTTTTTCATTTTACTATAATGAAAATATAATAAATGAAATGAAACGTTTGACGGATGTATATGTGCATTGACGAACTTAACTTAAGCTACAAGTTAAATGTGACCTGTCATACTTGTATGTGTTGTCCACTTCATTTTCAAACATCACTTTTACTATAGAATAAAATTACTGATTAAATCAATTGAACTGTAATTAATTAAATACTACTGTAAATTTATTATATGGTAAAATAATTTACACGTGTAAACACATTTATGCTTTGTCTAAAATAAGTTGGTCAACAGAACCACATGGAACATGTCATGTTTTGGTCCAAAAATAGTATGGTTTAAATAAATAACATCACCTTTACTATAGAATAAAATTATTGAATAAATTATTTGAAGTGTTCCAAATAGTCTATGTTCTCATGGCAAAGCCCACAACATAAAGATAACTAGTAAACTACAAGTTTTATAACATAATGACATGTCAGTATATATAAAATAATGTTGAATTGTATTA
The DNA here is from genome assembly GCA_010110895.2 of Picea sitchensis. Classification (NCBI taxonomy): domain Eukaryota; kingdom Viridiplantae; phylum Streptophyta; class Pinopsida; order Pinales; family Pinaceae; genus Picea; species Picea sitchensis. Next base: position 60,229 of record SNQJ01S0039686.1, read on the forward strand.
TTAATTATGATACATTGAAAATATGCATCTTGGTAATGCATTGAATAGGTGGCTAGATCAGCATGGGACAGAAAAAAATATTGTCACATGAATAGAAAGGGATAACTAGTTCTACTAGATTTGGTAGAGATCTATGACTAACATTGATCCCCACATTAACCTCATTCAAACCAACATGTATGGTGCCAATTATTTTATCTCTAGACTTAAGGTAATCTAAGAAAGACTAACTAAATCATCTATTATTTATTAGTGCAATATTTATAGTGGGTGCAGGAACAAACCTAAGAGGTAGGGGAACATAATCAATAATTATTTTTGCATTAGGGCAGGTCATATGTGTGACATCTATCGAAGCCATAAACCTTATATGGGAGGTTGGTATAATTAGATTTCATTTTCATCATAAGCTGGGTATAATTAGATTTCATTTTCATCATAAGCTCACGATAGACATATGTGTGACATCTATTGAAGCCATAAACCTTATATGGGAGGTTGGTATAATTAGATTTCATTTTCATCATAAGCTCACAATAGAGTTGTTGCACTAAATATATAGGGACCTCATAATGATCAAGATAGGTCCCAAATGCATATATATATATATATATATATATACATATATATAACAACAAGATTAAACTTAGAAATTCCAAGTGCCTTTGGTTTCTTACTAAGTAGTGGTATAGGTGTATCATAACAGTAAGGATGTCACATTCATTCTGTGAGTTTTTGATGATGATGGTGATGATTAACATCCATTGAGACCGAATCAGTATATCAAACCTTAAGAGCGTAAGGGATTACTTGCAATTCTTTATAATTTTGTTTATGTGCTCTAAAAGCATTAAGAGAAACTTTCCAAGATCACCATAGTTTTGTTGAGTTAAAAGGTTAGGAAGGTCAATAGTGTGACAAATATTTTGAAATTGAGATCTAATCTGGGTATACACTGGACAATCTAAGAGAAAGTGTTTTTCATCTTCAACCTTCTTAGTGTCACAAATGTGACACACTCTTTCATCCCAAGCCGTTTTAGGAATTGACTAATGCTCAATTTCACTATGGAGCTCGTGAGAATTTGTTCTTATCTTAGCAATGTTTATTTTTTTCTTTACACTTGTCAAAACAAAGAGATAATTTTGATCTTCTAGGTTAGGGTTGATTACATCCTTATAATACAATACTTTTCTTTTTTCCTCTAACTCTTTATCACACCACATTTTCTCCTTAAATTTTGATTTAATGATATTTTTAATTGTATCCTTATTTTTCAAAATGGTGTCTTCCATGATTTCCCAATAGTTTAGCCAAGACTGAGCATCTTTATGACATCATCGCTTGAGTCTATGGTGGTTACAACTGGATTCTGAAGCAATTTTAGGAAGTCTCTTGTCTTCCATGTTGTTTAACTTGTTCTTATACATTAGGTATCTAGTCATAGTTGTGCTCTCAATGGGGGAGAGGCTTGCCTCTAAGAGGAGGATGTGATAGGGTGTATTTCCTTTAATTTTGAGATTATAGGTTATACAATTCTTTTGTATTTGCTCTATCTTTCTCCAAGATTCACGAGAGATGATGCATCCCCAGACTTCACATCCATAAAGAATGACAGATGTAACAAGAGTCTTAAAGAGGAGTTTCTTCTTATCCCAAATCCAAAGATCGATTGATTTACAATTGTTTTCAAGTCCATAATAAGTTTCCCATCCCCCAATAATCCTTTTTCTCAATGCTATAATTCCAGTTGAGCTTGTGGTGAATATCAATTCCAAGATATTTGTATGAAGTCACTTCCTCCAAGTTGTTGTTGTCATATACGAAGGTGTCATAAGTGATCTTATTGGATTTAATGATAATGACCTTAGTCTTGTCAGTATTAACAGTCATACCCATATTGGAGCAAAAACCCTTGAGGATTCTTAGTTGGTTTTCAAGATCGTGGGGACTCCTCACCATAAGAACAATATCATCAGCATAAAGAAGAAAATCGAGGACTATACGAGTGAGAGTAGGACCAACACAACCTGCTTCTTCCAAGCAATCTTCTAACTTGTCAATGTATATTCCAAAAAGGGTAGGGGACAAGGGACAACCTTGCTTGACTCCAATATTGCAGTTAATCTCTTTTGACCAGCCCTCAGTGTTTTTGACCTTGGAAATAATGTTCTCATACAACCTTATTGCAACAACCCTAAACTCGAAAGACACTTTTATCTCTTCCAACCTATTCCAAAGGTTTTTCCTAGGAATTGTGTCAAAAGATTGGTTTTAGTATTGTGGAACTCCTCTACAATGATCCTAAAGGTAACAAGATGGTCTACAGTTGAATTATATCTCCCAAAACTGGCCTAGCCTTTAACTCTTTTACCATGACTTTCTAGCTAAAGGCTAATCTTCTTTTCCAAAATAATTCCATAAAACTTGGCTAAAATCGGGCTAATCATAATGGTCCTATAATTAGAGGGAATGTTTCTATCCCCATTTTTAAAAATAGGAACAATGAGGCTTTGCGTCCAGAGTTTAGGGAAGCCCATCTTGATTTCTAAATTGAAGAGCTTGAGTATGTGAGGGATGAGGATAGGCCCTCCAATTTTAAAAATTTCAAGTTGGTAGCCTTCAATGTCCTTAGCTTTCCCATTTGCAAGTTGTCTAACCCCGAACTATATGTCATCCAAAGGAAAAACTTCATCCTATGTAGGGACAATAAGAATGGTGTCCATGGCAATGGGGAACTCATAAATAATTTTAAGGTAGGAATTCCACTCCCTAGGGAATCATATTATTTTCTTTAGTATTGTAGTTTAGAATTTTTCTCCAGAACTTCTTAGGATCCATCTTAGATAGTTGTGAAAGTTGCTCTTTCCTTTTACTAATATAGTACATTTTTTCCTTTTAATTAGGGATTTGTACGTATTGATCTTATTGAGTTTTAAGGACTCATTAGAAGCATCCCTAATGGATTTCTCTTAGGATCTGATCCTAACCCCTCTCCAAGGGTCATTAGTTAGAAGGATATGTTTTCTATGTAATAAAGGCCAACATTAGTTAATAAGGCCTAATAAATAAATGAGAATAAGTCAATGTAAGAATACCTATAGAAGCTTTCGCTTCTAGAAAGATATTCCTCTAGAAGTTTCATTAGAAGGTAGAATTAGTATAAATAAGTGTAGGAGGCATGGGTGAAGCTTGTCTTGAATATTATTGTAATAGAGCTCTGCTCTGTTGGAGGTTGCCCCCTCGAAGAGGCAAGTGGATATTACTATCATTTATAAAGGTGATCTTTCTGGTGTTATTCTAGTATTATTCTGATATTGTTTTGGATATATCATTGTTGTTACGCTATTGCTTGCTCAATATTTTTGTTCCGCATATTATATTATATCTGGAATATTGCAAGTGGTATCAGAGCTCTTTCCAGGGAACGACTTGTGGGGTAAAAGTTTTTTTCAGAGTAGAGACGTATTTCAATGTCTTTAAGCTACATAGATTTGTCATTACACGCATAAACCCGCGGTCGGGGAGTCATACACGCAAAAAATACAAGTGGTTTTTAATCGCACATCTATTGGATACCCTTGTAACCCCTATATGGATCGGCCTAAGCATCCTAAGGTCCTCCAAATATAAACCGATCGGTCACCTGACTGTTATAGTTTCACCAAGAACAACACTCTGGAAGATACTCTCTTGTACCTGGGTAGTACGACTAAGGGTNCATTACACGCATAAACCCGCGGTCGGGGAGTCATACACGCAAAAAATACAAGTGGTTTTTAATCGCACATCTATTGGACACCCTTGTAACCCCTATATGGATCGGCCTAAGCATCCTAAGGTCCTCCAAATATAAACCGATCGGTCACCTGACTGTTATAGTTTCACCAAGAACAACACTCTGGAAGATACTCTCTTGTACCTGGGTAGTACGACTAAGGGTACGGTCTAGCCTCCTTAGTTGGTGCCCTGAGATATTGGGCTTGTTGGTTGTGGAGCTTGATTATATTTCTGATTTAGAAGTTTGTTTCATTTGTGCTTGGACCCCATTCCCTAATGGGCGGTGTGGGGGGATTTCCCCCCCGACACGAAATATTGAGAAAAATTGCCTTTTAAAACATTGTAATTTCATAGTCAATCTGGACCATTCATTATAAGGTCGTAGATCCGACGGTAGAATTTATTCTTAAGGTTTTTTTCCTTAGAAAGAAACCCTCTTTTATGAGGGAATTGTATTGATGTTGTGAATTATCGTGAATATTGTATTCTGAGAGAGGAGATTGTGAGGGAAAGAAGAGGAAGTTACAACGGGCGTGTTGTAGGTTGTATCCCTTCATTTTGTTGGATAATTATAAGGAAGGACTTGGTAATTTCTCTGGCAGACGTATCCCAAACTGGGTGAACCACATATATATGCGTCTCTATTGTATTGTGTATCTTTTGTGTTTTATTTTCGCATTTGTTTTATTTTATTTGTTGGCCCTCGACCAAGTTTTGGAGAACCTTGGTCATGTATGACCATTTTTGGGACTTCGACAGGCTGGTCGAAGACGGAGCGACCAGGTGAAGCGGAGATCGCAAGATCTTGCCCCCTTTTGCGATATTTTTGGGCTTAGGGTTTATGTAAGGGGTATGGGATGTCGGCCCATGGGTTTATCCATGTTTAGTCTCCATTTGTAATGTATAAATAAGTAGCCAGGCGATGTAAGAAAGGGTCGATGGCTTAGTGCTAATGTTAGCTAGGTGCAAGAAGATGCGTTAAGGCTTGCAGAGCTAAGTGCAAGTGTCTTATAAGTGCTTTGTGTACAAACTGTGTAAAGGATTGGTTCTTAGACCTATCTCGGGGAAGGACCTGGCGAGGTCCGCGCAGATCTCTTGGCCTATGCAGAGTTGGCTTTGTGGCTCTGTGCATGTAAGAAGATCGAAAAAAGATAATAAAACAGGAGAAGAGTTGGTGGACGTAGCCCCACGCTGGGGGTGAACCACGTATATCTTGTGTTGTGGTTTCTTTGTGCAATGTGGTTGATATGTTATTAATGTGATTTATGCTTAGTGTTGTAATCTTTATGTTAGATGCATTTGATATAGTAGCTTAGTGCTTAGTAATATGAATGAATGTTAGATCTATTTTGATGCTATGCGCTGAATGTTTAGATGTGATTAGATCTTGATGAAYACTGTGATGTTCTGTAATTAGGGTTTTTAATCTACGATGTGAATAAAKAGGCTAAAGACTAATGAATGTTATTGGCTAAGAGCTCTGTTAAGTATTGTGATCACATATTTGTGTCCCAGCTAGGTTGTAGACACTTGAGTCTTGCAACCCCCCCCCGCCTATACCTCGGGTGAGACTTCATCTACTTCGCAGGTGTTKCCGAAAGGGCCGGTAGTTAGGATTTTGTTGGTGTTTTGTTGAAGCGTTGAACCCCGGGTCTGCCCCTGTGCCAACAAATGGTTCCATTGCCGGGACATAAAACTGTGATTGTTGGGAACTGAAGAAAAGAGAAAGCTTTGTGTGTAGATATGTTGCTCTAGTGCGCAGTATTCTACTTGACTTGTGAAACTCTATGCTAAGAAAGGAATTGGATCTAAAGAAAAGAGGTAAGATCTTAAAAGCTTTGTGCTTTGATAAAGATAAGATAAGTGGAAATTTTTGTTTCGAAAGAATGGATCTAGGTACACTTGATAGATTTTGTCATAGTCTGAAAACTAGGGCACAACTAGAAGAAAGAAGATTTGATATGAATAGACTTGATAGAAATAATGAAAGATATGTTATTCCTATGCATAGAAAGGATTTTTGGACTAACAAGTGGATGCAGGATCCTAGAAATAATTTTTTGCAGGTTCATCACTGTGATCCCAGTGCGTAGTACAGGAAAGGTTGGGGATCGTTTAAGAGAAAAAGAGAATTCACTCTTTGTTATAGTTGCAGAAGACTGAGACATCTTGCTAAAGAATGTCTTGGTAGAGGTCCCGTTTGTCTTTGTTGTAAAGCTATTAGACATGAAGTTTTGGACTGCCCTAGAATGATTGCTAAAGTTGAAAAGATGAATATAAGACAAGAAAACCATGAAGAAGGTCAACAGACTAAGAATATGCTAGAAAACCAAAAGGAATCAGAGACTATATTATTGAAGATGAAAGAAACACTGAATGATCACAGAGACATCCGTTTACCAGAGATCTTAAAAGAGGAGTGCATAGAAACAAGAATAGGAGACTTCAACACAGATTGTGTTCTGGATGAGGAAACACAGGTGAATATCATGACAAAAAGTACTTGGGAAATTTTGGGAAATCTTGCTATGGTTCCTTCATTGGGAGGAATAAGATTCTTTAAAGGAAATTTGATAACCCTATGTGGAAGACTTACCTATATATGTATGGTTGCTCATGGAGCATCAACGAAAGAAGAATTTGAGGTCATTAAGTTTGTTGGGAACAATGCCCCCTTTGCACTTTTGTTAGGAAGGACTTGGATTGCGAAATATCAAATCCAAAGGAAAGAAGAAGAGGAATCTCTAGAACAAAAAAAACAAGAATTAAGAGATTTCATGGCTAAGAGAATAACACACTTACTATAAGAACAAGAGGAAAAGTCGAAGTTGAGAAAATGCAAGAAAGTTTGAAAAACTTGTCCATGCAGGAGAAATGAGCACCTACCCCTGAAGTAATAAGAGAAGAGGTATTCCACTCAAACCCGTTGAAAGACCCTCAACAATGAGAAGTTACTATGCTAAGAGAAGATAAGAATAAAAATTGAAAGAGGAACCCAGTGACTCAAATCATAGGAAAGAAAGCCAGAACGTTCAACAAGAAGAAAGCAAAGTTAGAAAAATTGCAAGAAGTTCCAAAGAAGACTTCGCAGAAAGAAGGCTTGCAGAACTTGAACCTCGTCGGAATAGCAGAACAAAGCAGACTGACAATCCGCCACGATGAAGCAATATGACCGTTGGAGGCGTCCTGACTGTTAGAACGACTCTCCAGAATGGCTAGCAATGCAGTTATTGCCGAAAATATCGTCATTGGGCCATTGGGACCATGCCATAATAGATGGAATCGTATTGATTGAGGCATTCCTGTTTGTTGGAGGAATCCATTACGACATTGCCTATTTAACTCGTCGAATATCTCACCGGGGACACCTTTTCAAATTGTGATTATCCGAGCCCACAAAGCACTGATTTATATCACACAGTGCTTACTGAGACCTCACCACCTGTTTTTCTACCTTGAGTGTTTGTCTTCCTACCCGAGATATCTGATCTCGAGCGTGTATGTCAGGCGAACGCAGTGCAGTAGAGAAGTCTGTGGAGGAGATGCTAATAAACCTTATGGATGAAAATGTCATGTCTGCAGGTGCATAGGCTTCGTCGACAAGAGGATTGCAAGCATCCCCATCAATTGCACGTTGATCTAGGCCCTCCCGAACTACGATAGAGAAACAGAGCAAGCATTGTGACGACTTGGCGAATGCGAAGCTCATCCCGTTGGTCATGCCTGACTACATCCTGCCTCTGGCTAGCGCGGTTAGTCGTGACAACGTTATGAGATATTTCGACTATACACTGATCACTGCGTACCTCCTGAAGGGGATACACGCAGTTGGACCATAGTTGGGACAGATTCTGACACTCAAGATCAGTGATTTCTACTTAGGAGACCGCAAGAATTATGGAATGCTCGCACCACACAAGTACTTGACAAAGACAACGGGGAAGAAGCTGAAGATAGTTCCCCAACCGTGGACCATGGACATCGCGAGATCAACAATCCTTAATGTGATGAAGATACCACACTTCGACAGACATCAGGAGGTTAACGCGTGCGTTAAAATCCTCCTGTCGTGCTTCCATGGCGAGTAACTATGGTTGGATAGGTGCATCATTGTAGATCTGAAACTGATCCACCAGATCACTGGATTGAGCATGCAAGGATCGGACCCTCAAGATTTTTACCCAGGGAAGGCTGTAGATCGTGCCCTGGTGCAACGAATAAAGGACACCTACGATGATGTAGAGAAGGGGAAGCGGGGCTACAAGGTAGCCTCCATACAAAATGGCATAGTGCACCTAGCTTGTCAACTGATAGCAGGAAAGCTTGTCAGGAAGAATAGACCAACATAGGTCACGAGGTTCGTCGTCGACCTTGCAAGAAAATGCATTGAAGGGATGCAAATTAACTAGGCGAGCTACCTCATCAACCAGTTGGAGCAAGATTGTCTTGAAGCATAGGACCAGGGCTACGAGTTTCACTTCAGCTGGTTGTTGATTCTCGTTGCCTTCGTCGCTTGGGAGATGCCAGAAGGAGCAACCTTCCCAGAAGTCGAGCCATCAGAACCCCTGGCCATGAGGTTCACTACTCTCTGGTATTCGAGCGACATGGAAAAACAATGGCAGTTGAATGTGGTGTTCCACACCTATTATTTACAGCTGAAGAGGGCCATTGAATCCTTCCCTCGCATGACACCGAATAAACTCCATAGGTTTAGGCCACTTGCGAAGTTCCACGCAAACAAGCACTTCATTTACATCACTGCGTGTGGGGATGAACATAAGGAAGAGCTCCAGTCCTATTACAAACTCACCGAGGAAGATATGGAGGAAATAACCAAGGAATGGCCTGCATAATTCCTTGTACCACTTGAACACACAGGACTCTCTGACCCGACCTCATCGAAAGTACTGTAGTCACTCGAGAAGAGTATGATGGACCCAACAACAGCAAGAAGAAAAAGAAGGAAGATGTGCAGGAACTAAACAATGCATCAGAGGAAACTGCGCCTGATTCACCTGGAGGAGGAGACGGTGACGAAGTAAACCAAGAAGGGGAAGAAGACAAAAAGGAACAAGATGAAGTGACACCATCGAAATATCCCCTTACAAAGGCCGAGACATCGAAGAACAAAAAGGTTTCCCCGAAGAAACCTTTAGCACAGAAGAAGGCAAAAACTAATAAGCTCTAGTTACAGACTGTTCTTACAGTGGACGATATCGACCTCATCATCGTCGTTGTAGCAGACACTTTAGAGGATATTTTGCAACGAAACAAAGAAAAATAGGAGACAATGTATGAAAGGATCGAGGCAGAGCTGAAAGGGGTACAACAAGCCCTCTATTCAAGCCGCACATTGTTTACAGCACCACCGCCATCAAAAGGTATAAAACTGGGAGATGAGCTTGCCCAACTACGCAGATTAGCAGATGCGACAGAGGCTCGCCTTCATTGTGTCTAGGAAGAAAAAGAGAAAGCCACATAGGCCTTGAAGCAAGTACATAAGGAAGCCCTGGAGAAACGTCGGGTTGTGCAACAAGAGAAAGACGACTTTCAGACGACGTTTGCAGAGGACAGAGAGCAAATCCAGAAAGAAAAATAACAGTTGCTCGCAGAGCAGATAGGAGTTAAAGAAGCAGTCACTCAAGCACTTCACTCTGTGTTGGTCCTAGCACACATGGAAGAAGAGACAGTGGAGAACCAAGTGGGGAATCTCGTTGAATCCATTCAGCAGCTTCAAGCAAGAGTAGCAGAACTAGAACTGCAAGTAGTGCTGAGCACTCTGCTGGAAGTGCGAGATCATAAAGAAGAAACTGCCAGGAGCGCAGTAGAAAGAATCAAGGCATTGGCCTCGAAATGTAAGTAACTCAGTAACTGAAGTGCGCAGACTTATGAGCTCCTTGCAGAGGACCCAGAACTAAGAGCATTAGAAGCACAGCTTCAGGAGGCAAAGCAACAAGCATCGACAGTGCAAGCGGAACTGAAACTGCTTTCAGCGGTCGAGAAGATGAAA